>JAANDG010000344.1:0-156089 GCA_036852015.1 Pelodera strongyloides | reverse complement strand
TCTATTTCATAGTCTAGTCAGGAATGCCTAAGTCTAAGCCTAAAATTAAGTTCATGTCCTTTCGGTGTGTCCTCGCATCGCGCGGTTTTCTATCCAAAATTACTGTGAGTGGGGTCTAGAGCCAAGAACTGAGGCCGTATTTACCAACACGCAGGGAGCACTCCCTGGCCTCCCCAAGGAGCTAAAGAGGGCGTAGAGAGTGCGAGGGCAGAAGAGATTCAGAGTGCTCATGAACCTAGGGTGGGCTCCCTGTGTGTTGGTGAATACGGCCTCTGATGTAATGACATTAGTCAAGTTCAACGGATGATAAACGTTGATTACCTTTCTTTATTTTAGCAGTTTACGTTCGTTCTATCGATCACTTGAGTGAATTATAGCTCACAATGTTTCGTGATCTCCAGTCCTGGAAAATAAGCTTAATTGTATATTCGATTTACCTTAGTTTAAATAGAGTTTTATGCTGCTTCATTATCGTTTCATTATAATTACAATAAATATATTATTCAACAAAGATTTAGATTTATTGCATTACAAGTGACTTCACAAGCCAAGCAAAGACAATACAGAGATTTAATACTATAATATCACAGCATTCAGACAGTATCACAGTGAGATAAATGATAGTAAACGCAGTTCATATTAACATAACTTATTATGAATTCACAGATTGCTCGGTATTATTGCATTCGGTAATTATTCCTAGTAGAAGAAATCCGAAGAATGAAAATAATGTTCAAAACATACGCACTTTTAATATGTGAATGTTCCCTTACACTGCCTTATAGTAAAGTGGAAAAGCTATTCACGAAACAAATACAGTAGTTCCATACCAAAACGTTGCAAACAAATTAAAAAATATTGTACAAATTTGTACCGCATCGCCTAATACACCGGAATATAAATCACAGATAAAAAGGGCCCTATTCGTATCAACACATATCAATTCTCCATAAATATCCATAAATACCTAACGAATAAATAAACCGAAACCCCCACGAATTGGAAAACTATAAGTAAAGCAATAAATAAAGTATCGTGTATAACAAACTAATTCGCTAACAATAGGAGAAATGCAAATCAACTAATCTACAGGAACAACCCAAACCAGAAACAGCACAGTTACACTAGCTCCTACAAAATACCAATAGTACTAGTTGTATAATATTCCTTGACCGAGTGATACAAAAAATAAAAGGCACTGAAGGTATACCTACACCATATCCACATAGGGAGCGCTAACCGCACTCTTCTGCCTACTAACAATACACCTTAATATCAATCGCTTAAAGTACGAATCCCAGCTCGCCTTATTCTTACTGTATATGTTTAAGTAAACCGCCAGCAGGATAACCAGACCGGCCCACAGGTAGTCTACCGTAAACGGCTTCGAGAAGAGAATAAACGATAACGTGATCGTCAACGCTTTTCTAAACGTGGTCACCGTGACGGCAACCAGTGCGCCGCAGACCTAAAAAGGACGGCTTAAAGCGAATTAGCGGTCGGTCTCAACAAAAAAAATACAAAAAGAGGAGGAGTAAACAACCGTGCGTTGATCACCGTTTTCAAACCGTGTCTTTTTGGACTTTTACTAGTCAAATTCAAAATATTTTGTCAACATTTCGTCACTTGGATGCTGCGGAGTGCGTGATAATTTGAAAAGGCCATCCCTCGATTTTTCCAGGGCCGTGCTAGTATTAAAATCGGCAAATCGCCTGAAGCGAATTTTCCCATACAAAATCGCAAAATATGGTTGTTTGAGTACATTTTTGTGCAAGATGCACTTATTTGTTTGTGTTTTTATGTTTATTTTCGTTAATAACTTTTTTCAAACTACTTTTGGTGAAAAAACCCCAAACCGGGTGGTATTTCGCTTTAAGGTAAGGTAAACACACAAAATCAAGGTTTAAGGTAAAGAAGTTATAAAGGTTTATAAACCAATAATGAAATCTTACTATATGTATTAATAATAATGCGCACGAGTCATATACATGCTTCTAATCAAACAATGCACATACAAAAATAATCCAAAGCTAGGTAGAACTAGAACCGATATCCTGCCACTAAAAGTGTACACCAGAGAGAAAAGATGGTATCAACACTGCGACGTAGCAATCCCTTGCTGGTTCGTAAACACAACAACACATCAAATAACACCAGTTAATGGTGGATAAACCGTATCCCAAAGAGTTTGAATCCCTTTTCTTTAAAAAAAAACACATCCGAAACAAAAATCAACCCGAAAAACAATAATACTTACCTTAATCAGTGTCAGCACAACATTTACGCCCAGGTAACCGAGAAGACCAAAGAGTATGCCGTAGCCATACGTCTCCCATGGATGCTAAAGAAAGAAGAGTTAGCGATAGCCTTCGAAAAAAACTAAATAAGAAACGCGGTTATCATGTTAAAGAACATGAGTATGCCGTAGCCATACGTCATTCACATACCTTTACTACCTTTTACATTTTTCTATATATTACGTTTACATTAATTACTCCCTTTGACCTTGGACCACAATCAAGTCAATATGTGAAAAAAGTTATTATAATTCATCCAGAGGCCGTATTCACCAACACGCAGGGAGCCCTCCCTGGCCTCCCCAGGGAGCTAAAGGGTGGGTGGAGAGTGCGAGGGCAGAAGAGATTCACAGCGCTCGTGAGCCTAGTGAGGGCTCCCTGTGTGTTGGTGAGTACGGCCTCTGATCTTCGGCTAATTAGAAAATTCTATAACCTCTTCCTTTTCTACAAAAACTAATAAGGTTGCAAATAATTGAAACGGTTTCTCCTTCCACCCCTATGAGTTATAACCTTCAGCCGATAAAAAACCTCCAAAAAACCATAACATAAATCATAAAAAATACCTCCATAAAGAAGCTAAATGCGGAGAAGAATTCACCACTCAAAAGAGTGAGCGCAAAGATATATACGGCGCCAATCGAGTACGAGTACAATACCTAAAACGCATTCAACACTTCATACATCATACAAGTCGCAGGGAATAAAGTTATTAAACAATCGTCATCAACGCTTTACTTATGTCAGGGACTAATTATCGAACCAATAATTATGAAGCGGCACTGCAGTGGTTTGTCAGACCGTCGGACGTATATTGACAATAGCGCACCAAAATAATCTCTGAAAAATTTTAAAGTCTATGGTAATGCCCCCCCCCCCCCCCCCCGAACGGTAATAGCACCTAATTTAATTTCAAAACGACAAACCACTTCATTCGAGCTTGCCCCGTACTTCTTCATATTCTTCTCCTGCACATTTCCAATTATTGCATCAGCCAAAAGAGCGCCGCTGATCATAATGTATCTGAAAGAATTATCATATTGAATTCAATAATATTATATTGCATATTGATATTCATATACAGCAGACACTAATATTCAGTGCACTTGCTTTGATCGCGTTTTCGCAACTCTTAGACACTTCATAACTACAAAACTCAGCGAATACAAATAATCCGTAGTAAATATAATAAAAAAACCCCAAGGAAAGAACCAACCCTCTCGGGTCAAACACGGGTGCGACTTTGCTGTCTGCCAACGTGAACATAATCAATCCTGAAATTAAAATGAAACAAACATGGGGAAAAGGATAAATGAATAAACCTAATAGTAACCAGTTGAATGTGAAATCCAGTTAATATATATATATATATATATATATATATAGATATATATAGATATATATATATATATATATATATATATATATATATATATATATTATTGAAGAACACGACGCTAGAAACCTTCCGCACTTGTTAGCATGTACTTTATTGATGTTGTAAATGTTTGAATCTGAATGTATGACAGTAGTGATGCTAACCCAAATCAGATCAGAAAAAAGGAGCTTCCAATCTGCCCAGAAGCAAGGAGTTTGGAGTTAATATTCAACAGTAGTAAGTTGCATGTTATGCAGAATTTGGCAACTTCCCAACTTCCGTCTCTTTTAGACTACAGCAAAAAAGGTGGATACATTCGCCTAGAACCTAGCACGGAAACCCAGCACAGAAATGGAAAAGACACACATGAATACTCATTTCTGAATATCCTAGCAGCGTCTCAAAGCATACCAAACACGTCACCTGAGCATAGAGCTTAGACCTCAGGTACCTTACCAAATCTGCTCATCGCTACATAAATAAGAAATGTATGGGAAAGAGTGCAAAATTGCAAAAACATACCAATGCTCATTAGCACAGCCGCCGACACATCTATCAGTCCATAGCGTTTTCCTTGAATTAGAATTCCACCAATAAGCACCGGGATCAACTTGCAGCATTTGAAGATAACCTGAACTTAACAGTTAGTCTCAGGCTCATGTAATTAGACGTTTCCCTTATATTTCTATATAAAACCATAATCACAAACAAACGTGTTACTTTGAGAACCGCTACCGATGCTACCGCTACCGCTACACATAACACTCAACACTGAAAGGTAATTCACAAGAGTCACTTCGGCTGACACGCCTTCTTTTTATCACATCTTACAATGCAATTGCTTTTATCAATAAACGTTTATATATAAGTATTGTAACAAAAACTATAAAGTGTACTAGTGTACAAAGAGTTGCATACGCAATACTGCACATAGACATCAAAATCAAATAGCAAAACTCCAGTCCACAGAATTCTTATAAACCAGGAACTGTTATAAATGAATGACACTCTTCAGTACAAGAGCTTTGGCGTCTTATAATCGCATGATGATAATAATAATAATTCATAATAATTCAATAATAATAATTAATAATATGCTAATGCTAAAAATAATAATGTTACCTGTGTGGGGTAGTTCAAATATCCAACAGAAGCATTCGACAATCCCATTGTTGCCATCGTTAAAAAGGCAAGGAACGCATAAATTTTCAGAGGCATCCTGCAAATATAAGGAGTAAAACGATACAGGCGAAATGCCTTAAATGGAATATGTAGGTAGGTACTCAAAATGTGCAAAACAAACGCGAAACTAGAGTTTCCACATCAGACGTAAATTTAAATAGGCGGCTGAATATGCAAATGCGAATATTCGAATTTGCATGCAAATATGTCTCTGGATAATGCTATTTGTCCATATTTGCATGTAGGTTTGAAAAAATTTCCATTGCACCCAACGATGTATGGCACCGTCCCAAGTAACGCGTTTACTATGGAAAGGGTGAACTTTGTGGTTTATTTTCTTTTAACTGGGACCCTTTGGACAACTTTTGTTGTTGTTTCCTGAATGGGGAACATACATTCTATCAACACAGCTTAACTTCAAAAAGGGCCTACATATTCCCTTTAAAAACTATGAAATACAGTTGTCCAACATATGTTTCACAAACCGGTCATCATTTCGCTAATTGTAAGCAAAAATGTGCTAATTCGCTAAAAAAAAAGAAAGTAGAAGCTCAAGCTAAAGTCTGTATTAGTTCCATACCTTCTATTGGTGTCGTGCCACATCTTCCCTTCCACGTACCCACACCCACTGTAGATGACAAATTGCAAAAGGGTCAAATACCAACCGAAGGGGCGCATACCATCAAGACGAAATATTAATTCCTAAAAGAGTTAGGAACTAAATATGAGTTGTCATAACATAAGCTTTGTACAGTCTATTTGAATCACATTGAATCGTAATACATTTCGTTAATTATTCAACAACACAAGTAAATACACTGAGAAACTAGCCCACTAGATCACAGTTACGCAAAGCAAGGTTCTAAGGTACAATTTTAATGTTGCCTGCGTCTTCTCTAATACAACGTGGATAAAGTGTTTAAAAAAACTTTGCTCATACATACAGAATATTCCACTCATAGCATCGCATCTCTACAAGCGAAATAACGGCCGCTTTTGAAACGCATCGAGTGCCTTTGCTTTCTTATGCTTCACAGGAAAATGAGCATAAACTAGAATAAAAAACAGACCCCAATCAAACCCCCCACTTAGCATAACTGCATAAGAATGCAAATTTTTGAGATGCATTTCAAAAACCGGCTGGTATTTCGTTTTAAACAATAATTAGCATCTAAAACCAAACGAAACGTAAACCCACTTGCATATATCCGTATCCCAAATAAAAAACGAAGATTGATAAACAGAGAGCGCTGAATTGTAGCCATACTGGACTGAAAGCACTTTCATTTAGATAAGCAGAACACCTCGTCGGTTGTAAGACAACATCTCAAGGCACATATTAGGTTAGCAACAATCAAAACAAAGTAATTCTCCAGAATCCAACCTATTTGTGAGATTTAGTCCCAGCAGATGTACTTCAGTCGGTTGTTGCCTGGTATGAGTCGGTAACATCGGATCGGTCCAATTCCACTAACTACACACTATCTGTGTAGGACAGCTACCGTCCTCAAATTCAACCTACTGCCCTCAAATTCAACCGAGCAATTTTCGACGCCGCAGAAAGTTGTGCTAAAGTAAAAAATATATACTAAAATAAAATGCAAATAGTGGCATGCAACAAAAGATCGGGATTTTCAGTTTTCCCTGAATTTTTACGAAGTTGAAGAAAGAGGGTACTATTGAACTTAAGGGGCCCCAAAAAATTTTATTTTTTATTTTTCGGGAAACTTCGTATAAATAGGTAATCGACCCTCCTGATTACGACAAAGTAGGTCGTTCAGGCCCTAGGAGCCCATGAAGCCCGTTGGGGCCTAAGACCTTAAGAAACCAAATTTTTAGATTTTGCTGAAACTTCACAGGAATAGGTTATCGGTCATCCTGATTGCGACAAAGTGGCTCATTCGTGCCATAGATGTCCAAAAAGGCCGCTAGGGCCTATAACCCTGTGATAAAATGCCCAAAGGGCCCTAATCTCCAAATGGGACGTTCACCTACTGTCTCATGCAAGAATTAATGTGTCACTGCTACAACCATAGCTATGTTTTGCAAAGTTAGTCACTCCAATCTCCTTCTCGAAATAAGGATGTTCGCTAACATCGTTCTGTGCAGTTTTGCAAAATTAAGCAGCGGCACCTTGTTGGGTGAGATGGTCATAGACCCTAGCTAGCGTCCTTTTGGACATCTATGACCCGAGTGAACCACTTTGCCGCAATGAGGATGATCGATAACCTATTCCTATGAAGTTTCAGCAAAATCTAAAAATTTGGTTTCTTAAGGGCCCTAATGGGCATTATAGGCTCCTAGGGCCTGAATGACCTACTTTATCGTAATTAGGAGGGTCGATTACCTATTCCTACGAAGTTTCCCGAAAAAAGTTAAAAAAAAATTTTTGGGGCCCCTTAAAGCGAATATGTAGGCACTCAAAATGAGCAAAAAAAAGCGAAACTAGCGTTTCCATACCAGACGTTAATTTAAATAGGCGACTGAATATGTAAATACGAAATTGGAATGCGCTGCATCTTGAATCTTGCTATTTGCCGATTTAAACTGAAATTTATTCAATCAGACCCAAATTTATGCAAGGGGTCCGAATTAGCGTTTACTATGGAAAAGGCGAGCTTTGTAATTGATTTTCTTTCAAGTGGGTAATTGTAGACAACTTTTGTTATTGTTTCCTTAATGGGCAACACGCATTCTATTAATACAGCTTAACTTCAAAAAGGGCCTACATATTCCCTTTAAGTTCAATAGTACCAGAAAGAGAATCACAGATTTTAACTTTCCAAATGAAAAATTCCAAACCAAAATTGAAACTGTTGTGTTCCGCATTCTTGAAGGTACTACAAGAACAGAAAAGAGCGTGCGCAAAAAGCCACATAAAGGGGCGTGGTCCCACGTAGCGACACAAAAAATGAACGGGATAGAATTCATGCCCAGATAAGTAGACTGAAGATTTCTAGAAAATGGGCCCTATTCAGGAAACCGCATGAAATAAGGCTAGACGGTTATTATCGTGTCCGAGAACTTCTGACAAAAATAGCTACAAAGCGAAAAATATAAGCTTAGACCGGACTTGGGAGCAAAGACACATCCCTCGGACTAACGCAGATCATCAAGTCAAATTTAGTTAGTCACGCACGAGAAAAAAACTGAAATCGGTTTTGATCGTATCTGTCCAGAATCAAATTCCATCTACCTGACTACTTGCCATAATATCGATGTTAAACAAGTTTTAAAATAACACAGGGCTGTTAGAATACCGAGCGATCTTCAATAAAAACACAGAAATATTGATAACAATTTATTTGTAACAATAACAAATAACCAGACTTAAGCCTTCTTCGAGGCAAAGTGCTGCTGAAGAACAAGCTTGCCAGTCTCCTCAAGTCCGTAGTCGCGGACGGCAACGCACGAGCATCCAACAACTTTGCGAGCCTTACCCTCCTTGTCGTACTTGCACTGACCAACCCACTCTCCGATGGTCTTCTTATCAGCGACCTAAACGATTGTCCATGAATACAGCAATTAACAAGGTGTCCGTAACATTTCCGACAGACGTTAGATACATGATTGTACGTTAGGAAGACTGCAATGAATGTTACTAATTTACTTTCTCACTATCAGAAAAAATACAGCATTTGGCTGTAACCACCCACAATTCTGGGAGTAGATACGTCCTATGCACTACCGGCGAAATGTCCCAGGGGCCACTGCCAAAATAAGAAGGCTGTAAATGAAAAATTACCTTGAGAAGAGGGATTCCGTGCTCCTTGCAAAGTGCTTCGACAAGCTTGACGTACATGGGCTCATCACAGTTGTCGGCAAGGACGGCAAAGTGGGCTTGACGACTAAAACAAACCTATCATTAGCAAATGCTAACGCACTCGCACAACAGAAACTAGAACACAAGAAGCGGTGACAACTACGTAGGACGATGTGATACGAGGGCCAAATTATCTGGTGACCGATTTTCGCAAAAACAAAGCACTGGTCACCTTAATCACGTTTTTGCAAAATATTTTCCTGCAGTATCTGAGTTCACATCCTTTTCCTGACACCAAATAAAATAACAAGAACAAAAATGCTACCTGTCAAGGGCCTTGGCGGCGGAGTGAAGTCCACGGGCCAAACCATCGGCGTACATGGCGGAGCGCAGGACAGCCTTCAGGGCTGTCTGCACATCCATGCCAGGGGCGGGCGCGGGGGCGGCAGGGGCAACTTGCACCTCATCTCCTTCAGCCATTTTTTGCTGAGATCCTCAAGTCCTCGGTGACTAAATTGCCCCATACATAACAATGCGCGCAAAAGCACAACAAAATTGCACGAATAAACAGAGCCTTGAACATTATCAACGAAATAGTGAAATAAATAAACACCTACACGAACCACACCAACAAAGAAATATTCTAAAATGAGCAAAGAATCCTAAAAAAAAATACTAATTTTTTGGGATGGTTACGGTAATACACCTGTTACACACCTCGACGTGACTACGGTACTCAGCGTATGAAATAGATTCGTGTGAACGCATGGTGAATTGAAATATTTTTTTTGGAAAAGTTTGTGGGAAAATTATTGTAAAAATACATTAAATAAAAAATTACAAGGAAAAAAGTTGGTCTCAAAATTTTTTCGTTTATTGAGCTTCAGAGACTTTATGGCTATTACAGATTGGCACGATGGGTTGTAGGAACAAAAGTATATCAAACGATGATGAGATGATCAAGAACATATAATTGTAATCAGATTAGATTTATGAGAGACGAATAAGAGTAAATACAAACATTTTCCATGAAGCTGGAAAATCAATAATTAGTTTATGTTGTAGACACGCAATTCAAACAGTGTATAGGAATATTGCCAATCCTAGTTTTAGGTAACTGAGGTTACATAGAATTAGGTTACTAATCACTGCTGAAACTCCGCGCCATCGAGGCGCACAAAATAAGGGCCCGCCGCTGGTGCGTGACAGGTACCGCGCCACTTGTGCGCTGTGGGTGCACTGTGGGCGCGCTGTGGGTGGCGTTCTATTTCACTTGGCGCGCCGTAGGGGATGTGCGGCGGGTGCTTCAGGACAACCACGGGTGCGCGACATGGTGTTAGCGCGCCCCTGGCGCTCCCGCCTACCCTAGAGGTGTTGCGCCGCGCACCAGGCGGACCCTTTTTTGGCGCGATGGAGCGAAGTTTCACGTTGTAGCTAACGCTCACGAGATGCGCAGGCTCACAAGGTAGGTTTTATCTGAAAAATAAGAACAATGGTTTTCGAACTGTGCGATGTTTCTAGGTAAAAGTAAACTAAATTGCAGTTCGTTGGCAGGTAATTTTTTCGCAGTGCATCGATCCGATAGACCTCTCGTGCCAAGCAGCTATTTCCGCAGCCAACTGGGCGAAGCAGGAATGATAGCAGATAGGTGGTCCTATTTGGGTTAATTTGAAGTGACCCCATCCCTTTAATTGTGAAAATTATTGTAGCAGCTTGTAAAAACTACTAACAAAAATAGACCCCCAGCATTGCGAATAAACCACCGCGTCGCATTGCTGTTAACTGCCGATATAATCAATGGGGGGGGTTCACACCAGTGGTTTTCCCTAAATGAAAGACACTTCACTGGGGAAACTTGGCGACATCGCCGCGCCAAAAATGAGGGTCCGCCACAGCGGGGCGGCGCACTGTGCCTAGAGCGCGCGGCAGGCGCGCCACAGGTCCGCGAAAGGGTATTCAACGCAGTTGGGCGAACCTGCGGCGAACTTTTCGAAGGTTCCGCGGCAAGTCCGCCGTAGGTGCGCTCCAGATGCGCCCTGAGACCGTCGTAGGTGCGCCATTTACCATTCACGCACTCCGGCGCACCCGCCGCGCACCTTAGGCGGAGTGCGCCGCCCCGCTGTGGCGGACCCTCATTTTTGGCGCGGCGATGTCGCCAAGTTTCACGTTGTAGGTGACCGGCCACTGTCCTTTATGTATCCATGTAATGGCCCATGTTTGCGATTCGCAGTTGTGAAAATGACAAATGGCATTCCATTTTGCATGGATGTCAAATGCCTACCGTGACCCACGCGAATAACGTCCTTGACAAGGTCCTACAGCGAAAGTGTATCAGATTCGTACTATTTTGAAATAGATCCGTGCTAGATTCAAAATCGCTGCGGGACCTTGTCATTTACACTTGAACATGGACATGCATTTGTCATTTTCGCAAGTGCGAATCGCATACATGGCTATATGTGGTGCCGGTCAACGACGATTTTCGAGAAAATTTGGCCACGGCAACTTCATCAAGTGGTTATGAAATATGCGGACC
Source organism: Pelodera strongyloides (assembly GCA_036852015.1). Taxonomy (NCBI): domain Eukaryota; kingdom Metazoa; phylum Nematoda; class Chromadorea; order Rhabditida; family Rhabditidae; genus Pelodera; species Pelodera strongyloides. The sequence goes on along the minus strand of JAANDG010000344.1, from coordinate 144,936 downwards.
GCAAAAACCTGGGTACCGTTACCAAGACCAAGGACCAAATGGAAACTCCATCTCGTGTGAAAAGGTGCTGTATTGCTTCCTGATCATAGTAATTTGAATTATGGCTGGCAATTCCCTATCCGAGCTTCTAGATGCTTGTGAAAAAAATATTGTTGAAAACAACACAAAGAAGGACATGCACAATAATTCACAGTGTTGGTATCCTCTTTTTGCTGAATTATACTTTGCGGCCTTCCATACAAGACTTTCGCAAACCTGAAGTTTGTCATAGAAAATTCTGATACAACTATAAAGAGAAAAGAACATTGCAGAACCGCTGTAGCAAAAGTTAAACAAAAAGTTATGCCAAAATGAGGAAATCCCTAGTAAACTTAGAAGTGATTAATAGCTACACAATAATTACTGTAGGAGCCAGAACGGGCGGCAATGCAAATATGAAATATGAGAAAACTTAGCATCAAATACCTTATTGCAAATGAAATGTACTATCAGTTTCATATAATAATAATAATAATTTATTACGCACACATCAAATTCATGAGAAAAATATATGCAACGTACAGTTTTGTCGGGTGCTTGAAAGAAAGTTTTGCATGAGCGGGGCTCTAGCTTATTTGCAACCGCAATGGTCGCTGTCAGATGTGCACCAAGAGGGTTTTGAGATACATAGTTGTTGTCTAGCTATTTAGATAATATGCTCGATATTCTTTTTTTTATTTACGTCACCTTGCTTGGTATAAGGTATAATCTAACTAAGATATAAAAAAAAACAGACAGGCTATTTACAGTAAATGTTTTGAAACGGTAAAAAGTGGACTTCTCCAACAAAGCCATTCAGACGATCGCCAATTGAAGGGTTGTTTCTGTAAAAAAAAAATTGAAATAAGAATCGCCGATTCCGAAAACAAGTAGTGATGAGAGACAATGAACAACTTGGAGGCAGTACCGCCTTACTGTCTAAGATTACTTGGCCAACTTTTCTGTCATTATTGATTGTTGACTGATAATTTTGTCATAATTTTCATGCGCCGACACCGGGAGCTGGCCAAAGCACAACAGCGGCTGGTTTTGAACGCACCGTGGAGAAGAACTGCATTGTTTTCTTGTAACTATGCTAGGTGGGGTCGACTTGGGGTAACTTGTTTTTATTTTAATTAGGCTTATTTGCATGTGATCCACAAGAATGAGACAGTTCTCGAGGTGTTTCAAAAACTGCCCGGTATTTCGCTATAATCCGGAAGTTTACGCATTCGCCAGGTAGAAGAAGCAGCCTGCTAAGAGCTTCCGCAAGATATGCCTTCACTACCAGGACCCGACTGGCCCGCGGCGGAAAAAATGCAGATACATTTTGACGCACGACTCGCACTGTCGTCGCCAGACTTTCGTCCGGTTCAGTTGAGAGCACTGACCACCCTTTTCGCGAAAACTGGACGATTCTTGGAGCAGCGCCGGGGAACACTGTCGTGGATCTGGCGAAGAGTGAGCGAGATGTGCGGCGAGCGATTTAGTTGTGGCGCTGACAAGGGCGAGGAAAATAATGTTCTTACGGGCCCAGCCGCCATTGTAAAACTATGGTAAGAAACAGTTTCGAACCCTGAGGTCCTCTGGAATTCTGGAAGGTACTTTTCCTGCAAGTCATCGGTTTATGCAGCTCTCGTATCACTTTCGATTCGCGTTGCCTACTCCGGACAGGGAAAGGCGACAGGCCCACTTCAAATGACCCCTATTAAGACAAAAACCAAAGGGTCACTTTTTGAGATGTGTTAATTGTATATCCCCAATAAACTATTATTAAACAAAATGGCACAACCATGTATGTTTTAGATTTTTCAAACACCTTGAGCACCGGTTTATGTTTATATGAATTCGGAGTGGGGAATAGAACCTCTTTTATTGATCGTTGTATAGTACCTAATACCTAACTGGTACCTAATTAGCTAGAGCCTAACTTTCTGTGAACTGGTTACCTGATTATCACCCAATACAATATGAATATGTTCTTTTCAGTACTCTGAAGAAGCGACAGTAACAGATCACCAGGCCGACAACAAGAGCAAGAATGTGGACGTTTGCTGCATTGAAGACCAAGGATGCGATAATGTTAGTGTTTTCTTTACTCATTTTAAAGGGACAGGCCCATCAAAGTAAACCTATATTTACGATACGTTCATAATGACTATCAAGCATTTTTATTACAATATATACAAACTAAATTTCACATTTATTTGCCATGGAAAACTTTTTTACGATGCGGTCAGCCTAAATGTATACCATAAAGCCGCAATATCCTTGTCGTCTATGCAAATTTATCGTGAAATTATAATGCGATTAAAATTTACATATATCGCTTTGAAATCTGCAGTTTTATGGTATATATATGCGTTGAGCGCATTGGAAAAAAGTTTTCCAGGGCGAATAATGGTGAAATGTAGTTTGTATATATTGTAATAAAAATGCTTGATAGTCATTATGAACGTATCGTAAATATAGGTTTATTTTGATGGGCCTGTCCCTTTAATAGTGTTTTGAATCCCATAATTTAGGCGCCAGCGATCTTTGAACCTCCCCCCCCCCCCCCCCCCCGCTCCTTACTTCACAGCTGTCAAGCCTAGAAATTCAGATGGGGTCTTGTTAAAGGAACGCAGTCACGATCAATCCAGAGGTCGGGGGTTCGATCCCGGTTAGGTGGTTTTCGATTCCTGGGTGCAAAGCAAATTACCGAGCGCCGTAAGCATACGAGGTCGGCAGGCATGCGACAGCCGGGCCCTATCTTCATGGTATCCTGCAGGTCGTGCTTACCCCGCTTCGCGCGGGATATAGCACGTTAATTGGAAGTTTTTAGTTGTGTATCAAACGGTTGGAAGTTTTTGTCACTATTACTGCCGCTATGATCCCTCTGTCCTTGACCTACCATGTACACTACACAGTAGGCATATTGTACACCAGCGGAAGGTTCTCTTGCCGGAGCCGGGTACATATGACTGTCATTTTGGGGTTTAGTGTAGTTAACTTGTAATAAATGTTGAGTTGTCGATTAATTGCAGGCCCTAATGCCCGAACAACTCGAGCAAATTTTCGCGAAGATTAGAGAAAATCCAGTGTGTTTGGTGGATTACGCAGACTGTCCGCAGGTGAGCAATTGGTTTTAAGGGTAGGCGTCGAACGTTCTACACGGTTTATCCAACGTGGGGTGGCGCGGGGTGGCGCACTCCGTCTAAGGTGCGCGGCGGGTGCGCCGGAGTGTGCGAATGGTAAATGGCGCACCTACGGCGGTCTCAGGGCGCATCTGGAGCGCACCTACGGCGAACTTGCCGCGGAACCTACGAAAAGTTCGCCGCAGGTTCGCCCAACTGCGTTGAATATCCTTTCGCGGACCTGTGGCGCTCTAGGTGCAGTACGCCGCCCCGCTGTGGCGGACCCTCATTTTTGGCGCGGCGATGTCGCCAAGTTTCCCCAGTGTTTTAATCGGTTACTGAGATCAGCATTGTGTGACCGTCGCTGCTACCATTATGCACTGATGTCTGTCGACGTGGGTATGCTTATTCTTTTTTTTTTGCTTTCTCCCTCTCCCTCTCTCTATTTCTCTCTCTCTCTCTCTCTCGCTCTCTCTCTTCACGCTCGGATTCCTATTTCTCTCCACCGTCATTCCCTCAAAATTCTAGAATAAAGGGTTCCTCCCCACTAATCGAGCTTCACTCTTTTTCAGGTCATGTCGATGCTCATGGAGAGGGGAGTCCTTTCATCGAGTAGTGAGTCCATTTCTACCAACATGGCCTAGAAGTCTCAAATTACCGAAGACACAACTTACGCTCAAGGAACTGATAACTGATTGGTATTTTTTGAGTAACGTTTTTTAAACGTGCGGCTACTGTAGGCCCTTTTTATAGTGAATCCCCATCCTTTTAAACTAAGCTTTGCAATTTCTTAACTTCAAGACGCCGTACCGTCCTTCGAAGTATGCCTAAAATTATAATTTTTTACAATTCTTGATTTTAATGGTTGCACTAGACTTTGTAGAAACACATTTTTTCGCCCTGCCTCAATAATTATGACGCGGTGTTTTTTGGGCTTTCGTACCTAATTTTCCTGAAACTTGTCACTAGGTTTTTGGCCATCCCCGATTTGGAAGGATGGTTGATTTTCTCAAAAAATGCCTTTATTGCCAGATTTGGGGGTGCCCGGAGACTTATGACGCCACTGTATATATATATTTCCTTTTTGTACGAAGAATCAACAAAACTCAAGAGTTGCGCGCGGCAACAGTTTGGGGGTGTTTCCCACAAAAGAATTTGATGCGCGCCGCAAAAGTTTTCTCAACGACTCCGGTTGCCGTTTTGTTGCGGGACACCCCTAAACTGTTGCGCGAAAAACCCCCAAAACTTTAACGGTGCGGAAACGATGCGGGATAAGTAGCAACTGCAAAAAGGAAGCAGCGTGTTGGATTCGAACCTACACTCTTGTCAGCTTACTTTCTCTAAACAGCGCCTTAGATCACTCGACCACACAACACATGTGGGACCTTGCTTGCGGAAAAATACATCAGCTGCAGTTAAGGCAGATCTTCCGAGCTCTTTCAAAAACGTTGCCGAAACGGTGCGGAAATGTTGCGAGGCGCAACTTGCGCACCGAACCGAGAAAAGTGTTTCTCGCAAAGGATCGGCGTGCATTTTGCCCCCCATTTCTATACCGCGCGCATTTTGTTTCCCATTCCTTTACGGCGCGCATTTTGTTTCCCAAAATGGTGCTTGGAGCATTTTGACTAATGAGTGGCCAATGTGACCACTAAGTAATTTCTTTGTTTGGCCTTTTCTCTTTGTTATCGATGGTACTTTTTGTGTGTAGTGTTTATTGTCACTTCCTAAGAATTGAATAGAAATAAATTGTGTGGTATTTTGTCTTCGCTTGCCTTCATCCTATGTGCAGAGTTTTATTTGCATCTAGTGAAATTACCCAGTCTCGTTAATTAATAATTTATTGTGTCTTGATGTCGTGTGCATGCTGTCGACACCTGATTTTTCGAGTTTGCCCAGTCCGGGAACTGGTTGAACGAAAGGCTATGGTAGAACCTGGCCCAACAATCGATTCACAACTTGGAATTGGTCCGTACATCTCGTATTTTCTTCTTATATGTAGCATTGTAACACAATGTCTCTTGCTAACTCTAAGCCTTCGCTTTTGTATCACGGGATTCCCCAAATCGTTGTCATATTATCACGGAATTATATTAAATTTATGTTGCGCTCTCCTTAAGCGAGGCGCCATTCAGCAAAAAGTTTCAAAATGCTTGAAAATTTAAAGAGGTCTGAACGGTGTTGCCCTATTGATTCTAACGAATGCTGCTTTTTCACAATATTTTCTCGGGGGGACGTATCGGAAGCCGAACTTCATACATGTTTACAGCGAAATACCGGCCGGTTTCTGAAACATTATAAAGGTTTATTGATAAAAACGACAAGTACAAAATAAAAAGGTAAGCTAGAAAATAATAACCAGGTCCCACAGAGTAAAGGCCAGTATTCTTATGCAGCTTATTTTTATTCAAATGAGCATAAATTGGAATAAAAAATCGAGCTAAATGCGAGCAACTTAGCATGAATACGTACGGGTATCCACGATGCGTTTCAAAAACAGGCCGGTATTTCGCTTTAAAACGAAATTTGGTTGCGCCCGCTGATGTCAACAAAAGAAGTTTATACGAAACTATCCGAAAAATTCGATGTGGTTTCGTCAATACTAGCGACCTGCATATATAATATGAAAAATAAATAAAAAATATTCTCGTGTAGTTCCGAAATACGGTACATTTTCAGCATTCTTGTAGAACCCATTGCAAGGTTTAAAGGGAGAGGCCCACGAGAAAAAACCTTTCCTTCAATTCACTTGCGCAGAATGTCCGGAATTTCAGAAATGAAAACCGCATTTCTTTGCACCTAGAACTCACAGAGTTATTCCCCGGCAAACAGTTCGACCAGGTACCGTAGTCAGAAACGTTTTACGGTTTAAATCCATCCATTATCATTCTTTCTCTTCATAATAATGGTTAAACGAATGAAGCTCATTCCTACAATTATAACAAGGCGTTTCCAACACTGTAATGCCCTTGTAATGGATGTGCTCAGCTTATTTCTATCAATATCAACTTTTATCACAATCAGCTGTTTACTCCTTACATCCTCTCTGCGTCTCTACAACATGACAGTTGTTGCGGCGCTCTCTCTCTATCCATGACGCGCCGCAGGCCAACTGAAAATCAGTGTGCCTTTGTCGTTGATACTAACAAGACGACAAATAAATGATGTGTTCGTATTTAATTATATTCATGAACACAACACACCACAACTGCACAATATACTAAGTTATGGGCACGGGCAAACCCATAATTTAGACCCTAAAAGCGTAAAATTGATTCTGACTACGGTACCTGGCCGAACTGTTTGCCGGGGAATAACTCTGTGAGTTCTAGGTGCAAAGAAATGCGGTTTTCACAGTAACATTTCTGAAATTACGGACATTCTGCGCAAGTAAATTGAAGGAAAGGTTTTTCTCGTGGGTTTAAATTAGCATTCAGGGATATACGGTCATTTGAACGTCCTTAGCAAATTGCAATCGCATATCTCGGCGTCAGCTGTACCCGTACTTACGTCGTAGTTATTCTCTAGTGATTTAGATAGTATGCTCGACATCCCTTTCCTATTCAATTTGTATTGGTATAAGGTAAACCTAACTAAGATACAAAAAAAACAGGTTGTTTACAATAAATTGTAAATTATATCAAATAATAAAAGTTATCTAATGACATCTCCAACAAAGCCATTCACCCGATTCCCAACTGAAGGGTTGTTCCTAAAAAAATAACTGGAATAAAAAATCGCCGAATCCGAAAACAAGCTTTTCACTTCGCGATTGTTAGTTTGTTCTAATTTTCAGCCAGTGTGAAAAAATCTCTGTAAAAGATGTTACCAATATCAAATCTTAGGATCAAGTACTCGTTTAGATATCTATGTTTGTCTCGCTTCCTCGAACATATAGTATGTGCTAGAGTAGGTAGACAGATAAAAATAAATACGAGGAACTTGAATAATTTGCATAATGGAATGGATACTTTTCTCAAGCGCAAGCCACGACTCTCCCGTTTCGAGTGCTCTCTCTCTCTCTCTGGTCTCTCTCTCTCTAATTTCGATCGGCCTGTACGCTTGTTAAAAATGAGAACAAATTAATAATCGCGAAGCGAGCCCCCTCCCTGTAAAGCAAAATACTGAACGGTTTTTGAAACGCATCGTGGTCAACGAAATATTACTTACGTATGCTAATTTGCTCGAATTTCCCGATCTTTATTATAATTTACCAGCCGTTCTATGGGCTCTTCTCCGACTGGAGGAATCGGCCTTCGGCCGATTGTTTCCCTTAAAACACTCACACGTCTACAAAGTCATTTATGATTGGGGAAACGTATAATATAATCGAAGAATTTTCCTTATGAAGGGATTTCGTCGTGCACATAAAAACAAACCCGTGACAAACTCTTCTTCTTTACATAATAAGACATATGATGCAACTCTTCTCCTTTACATAATCTTATTATATAAAGGAGAAGAGTTTACTTTTTTGTTTGTGTGAACATAACGAAATCCTTTCATAAAGAAAATTTTATATTGTCAAAGAGCATACAAAATCTTTGCCGCTGGCGAGATTCGAACCCACAGCAGCGCACAACCTCTCGATTCATAGTCCAACGCTCTACCTGTTGAGCTATGCTAGCTTATCACAAGCATAATCCTCTGCCCTACATACAGCACCTTCAATAGCAAATTTGCATGGCAGCATTAGTCGAGTGGTGATCCAAACTGATTATTATACGTTTCCACAATCAGAGACGTGTGAATGTATGGGAGGAGAAAGAGACGAGAGTTAACTTTTTAAATTGTAGCAATCCTTTTTTAAATAGGGAAACAATCGGCCGAAGGCCGATTCCTCCAGTCGGAGAAGAGCCCGTAGGGCTCTTCGAACGGCTGGTAAGAGATATGATGACATATGATGCATAAGAATGCTGGTGATACATTCAAAAACCGGCCATATTTCGCTTTAAAGGTTTATTTTACTACCACTTTATTATGTTTTATTGATTTAGTATGTGTATTTTATAACACAAACTGCACGTTACATTGCTTTCTTTGATTGTCTTTGTGCGTAATAAATTATTATAATTATTATAATAGCGGCAAAGTTCAATAGCGGCCGGTTTTTGAATGCATCGTGACCAACTGCATTGTTATCTATCTATGTTAGGTGGGCTCAGCTTGGGGTCGTTTTTTTAAATTATGTCATTTGCATGTGCTCCATAAGTATGAGGCAGTTCTCGATGCGTTTCAAAAAACTGGCCGGCATTTCGCCTTAAAGGAGGAGGCGCACCAGAATGAAGTGCTCAAATAGTTTCCTTTTATCGAAAGTTGTTTGAAAGTTGTTCCGAAAGACATGCTTTACAAAGCAAAAGCTTTTAATTGGAAGGAGTAAATCAATTTAAAACAGACAAACATGCTGGCTTTATTCATTTGCCACAACATTCCAAATGCAGAATGTCAAATCTCATTGCTAATCAAATCGGTCACCTGTTTCGGTTGTATATGCGTTTTTAACTTTCATCCTCGGATGCACACATTTTGGTGTATTTAATAAAAAAAAGCTTTTAATTTAAAGGGAATATGTAGGCCCTTTTTGAAGTTAAGCTGTATTAATAGAATGCGTGTTGCCCATTAAGGAAACAATAACAAAGGTTGTCTACAATTACCCACTTACAAGAAAATCAATTACAAAGCTCGCCTTTTCCATAGTAAACGCTAATTCGGAACCCTTGCATAAATTTGGGTCCGATTGAATAAATTTCAGTTTAAATCGGCAAATAGCAAGATTCAAGATGCAGCACATTCCAATTTCGTATTTACATATTCAGTCGCCTATTTAAATTAACGTCTGGTATGGAAACGCTAGTTTTTTTGCATACCCACTATGGAGATCAGCTTTATGAAGTGCTCAAACTAGAGCTCGACAAGCGCTGCGAGCGCGCTCGCTCTAGCGTGTCACCTTTTACTTGAGCGTTCACACAAATAATGCGCGGCTAAGTCAAGCGCGAGTCCGACATCATCATTGAAGTTGATTTGCAGCATTACTTTGTCGCTACGGGGAAGTTTGCAGGTCGACTTATTTTTGACGTGATAGCTTCTGAAGCAGACGCGGTATTGCCTGTCCAAGGCAAATGCACGTCATATTTGAAGTTGATTTGCAGCATTACTTTGTCGCTACTGCGAATTTGGCACGTCGACTTATTTTTGAGGTCATATGCATACCCACTATGGAAATCAGCTATATGAAGTGCACAAATAGTTCCCTTTTATCGGAAGAAGTTGGTATTAATTTTTGAAAAACATGCTTTATAAAGGAAAAGGCTTTAATTGGAAAGATTAAATCAATATAAGACGTTGACTTCTATCAAAAGTTTGGGTCGTAGTAGATCGTGGTAGAGTAGTATCTGATTTCCATAGTGGATATGCAAATTTACAAGTCATTTTGCAAGCCAGCAGAAAATCTGCATGCCCACTATGCAAACCAACTATTTACTACGATCCAAAATTTTGGTAGAATTCCTTTTAGATTGATTTAAATTAAAAGCTTTTTTTTTATTAAATACACCAAAATGACCAAAATGTGTGCATCCGAGGATGAAAATTAAAAACGAATATACAACCGAAACAGGTGACCGATTTGATTAGCAATGAGATTTGACATTCTGCATTTGGAATGTTGTGGCAAATGAATAAAGCCAGCATGTTTGTTTCTTTTAAATTGATTTACTCCTTCCAATTAAAAGCTTTTGCTTTGTAAAGCATCTCTTTCAGAACAACTTTCAAACAACTTTCGATAAAAGGAAACTATTTGAGCACTTCATTCTCGTTCTTCAAAGTTTCTGCAATCGCCGGGCAGAACAAGGAGAAGCAGGCTGCCAAGAGTTTCTGCATGGTATATTTTCACTGCCGAAACCCGACTGGTCTGCTGCGGAAAAATAGCAGCTACACCTTGCGGTGCAGCACCTGCCCTGTCTTCGCCAGACTTTTGCCTGGGCCGGGGGTGAGCACTGACGACCCTTTCGCGAAAACTGGACGATTCTTGGGCAAAAGGGCGGCGCACGGCTGCCCGTTAGCCAGGAAACACTGGCGTGGGTATGGCGAAGACTGAACGAGGTGTGCGGCGAGACGTAGGCGCGCCTGTTTTTTCGCCGCGCATGTGCAAAGTTTCGCTTTGATTCAGTCGTGTGGCCGACAAGAGCGCGGAAAATAATGTTCCTCGGGCCCCAGTCCGATGGCATTGTACAACTGTGGTAAGAGACAATGATGAACGACAAACCTGAGATCCTCTGGAAGGTACTTTTCCTGCAAGTCATCGGTTCTATGCAGCTCTCGTGTCACTTCCTCGATTCGCGCTGCCAACTCCTTAAAGCGAAATAACGGCCGGTTTTTTGAAACACAGCGGGTACACCAGCATTATTATGTAATATATGCAAATGAACATAATTTAGAATACAAAACCTAAATTTGGATAGCCGTTGGATGAGATAATAGTTTATCTCAATGTATTTTTTTGAAACGCAACATGGGAACCGGCATTCTTACGCTCTTATGCTAAGAGCCGGTTGTTGAAACTGATCATACAACTGTATTCTTTGCATTTATGCTAATACTGCAGATTTAAAAGCTGTCTATGGAAATTTATCGTGAAATTAGAATGCTACCAAAATTTACATATACAGCTTTGAAATCTGCTGTTTAACGGTATACATATACGGTGAGCTCATCGGATAAAAGTTCCCCAGGGTAAATATGGGTGAAATGTGGTTTGTATAAAATGTAATAAAAATCCTTGGGTAAACTTTGGTTTTTACTTGTCAAACAAATGTTTGATTCTATGACCTTATGCTAATTTTAATTTGGCTTTAATTCGGCTCATATTTTCTTGTAAACCTAGAAAAAATGCAATCTTCAATCCATCCAACGGTCTTTCTATCTATTTCCGTCATTTTATTTTGTTGTAACTCGAAGCAGCATGGAATTCTGATTCGAATTATGCGTTTGAATCGAAAATCAACTTGACAAGTAAAAACCGAAATCCTTTATCTTAATTATGAACATATCGTAAATATGGGTTTACTTTGATGGGCCTTGCATGTCCCTTTAAAATGTAGGAACAGCAAGCACACTTGTGTGAAAAGTTTGCAATGTATCTTGAAAAGTCAGATACTGAAAAATCAGAACCGAAAAAAAAATGAAATAAGGTTCGGATTTCGCTTGCTCAAGTTTGGACTCCGGTCCTCCTTTCATAGTTTTTAGATATTCTAATTTTCGTTCCGTTCACACAAACAAAAAAGTAAACTCTTCTATTTTATATGATAAGATACTCCCATTTAGCTCGCTTTTCTTTATTTTTTCGCATAAGCCGCATAAGAATGCTGATGTACTCAATGTGCCTGCCGGCATTGTGCCTTCTGCTATAACAGCGAAAAAATCCGTCCAATTATCAGTTTGAAATGTCAATTCGTTACCCACTTCACTATTGTTTCCGTTCAGTCGCTCCATTGACAAGCGCGCAAATTGCATCTAAAAACTGTTTGTGAACAACCAGACACGGCTATTGGGAAACGTAATGGGTCCCGATGTATGGCAAAAATTGCCGGATTTTGCTTCCAAGTATGGCTAAAACCGCCATAGGTTGGCACTAAACGAGAACAACTAGACTACAAACCCCCAAAAAATGGTCCCGCGGCAGGTAGCCACAGGACAATTTTTTCGAGCGTGCATAAACTGTGTATTTTCGCCTCGTCTAGTATTATAGCATGGTGCATTTTCTAACTTTCAAATGTGTATGCAAAATCGTGCAGGAAATGCACATTTGAGACTTGGAAGCAAAATGCGTGGCTTGAAACCCCATAATGGAAACGGGGAAAGTAATACACGCACTCAAGGCGCATGTAAGATGGGAAAAGTTTGAAGAATTTTGGAAAAAGTTGGTTCAAGTTGGAAACGCGAGAAAAGTTTAGAGATAATGCTAAAATAGAGACCACAGACAAATATAGCTGAATATCCTGCTTTTCAGCATTATGCTAAATTATGCAAATATCCCATCTTGAACCTAACCTTTCCGGAATTCTTCAAACTTTTCCCAACTCGAAGGGACAGGGCCATCAAACTAAACCTTCATCTACGAAATGTTCATAATGTATATGTATATAATGCATTTTTATTACAATATATACAAAGCAAATTTTACCTAAACTCACCCTGGGGAACTTTTTCCGATGAGCGCATCGTATATGTATACCGTAAAGCTGCAGATTTCCAAGGTGTATATGCAAATTTAGCTCGCATTTTAATATCATGATAAATTTGCATAGACAGCTTTGATCTCTGCAATTTTACGGTATTCACATACGATGAGCGCATCGGAAAAAGTCCTCGAGTGTGAGACTAGGTGAAATTTGGTTTGCATATTGTAATAAAAATGTTTTATATACATTATGAACATTTCGTAAATACTGGTTCAGTTTGATTGGCCAGTCCCTTTAAAATGAATCTAGAAATGAAGCAAATCACAAATACGTAGTGTAATGCATTGGGGGGCAACGATAATGATAAGTCAAGCCAAATAATTGTGGGTTATGGTTATGCAAACGCTTGTTCAAGACTGAGCGACTCTCCTTTTTATAACCTTTAGATATTCGTGGCGTGTCGGAAATTCGTTGTGAACAGTCAGGCCTTCAATTCAAACCCTTCTCCTTTATATAGTAGTCTGTCAGAAATAAAACATTTCTATTCACAAGTCAGAAGCCCACCATTGAAACTATATTTTCACCCTCGAATAAAGGTGCACGCTCTTGAAGTGCAAAAGATTTATTTATTTATTCATTGCATAAGATATGCTCGCCAACTGCATGCTGATTTGCTCTATGCAAGTTTCCAACTGGAATAAAAGGCCGCGCAGTATAGTATAACCTCTAGCCTCAGTTATCTGCATAAAATACATGGGAATATTGTGTGCAATTATGATACAAAACCGGTTGTTATTCCTTTTATTCTTTTTTTTTTTCAATAAAAATTCATTGAATGTGGCCTTTCTATTTTCGTATGACGCGTTCGGGATTGATTTTCCGAAAGGAAACCACGCAAATTTGTCGTTCGGGATTAACATTTTGGAAGCAGTAAACATTTTTAGGGAGAAAAGCATTGCGCCTGTTGAAATTGAAAGCTTATTCTAGCGGTGGTGAGTAGTGATAGTCAAAGCTAGGTAAAGTAATGTTGCGAAACATTAACTTACCGCAATCTGCCATAACCGCCCATGTAAGCACTTTCCGCACATTTTTGTCGGGTCATCCTCAAAACACATTTTCGTCTCAAATTCGGTTACTTCTCTTCGCTCTGTAAAATATCAGTTATTTAGTTGAGCAAAATTAATAGTATCGAGTTCACGAACAGTATTCAACGGACTTATTAGAATATTAAAGGGTCAGGCTCACGAGATAAACAATATTTTTAAACTTTAGCGCAATATTCCTATTATGCATACGTGCTTACGCAAGCGAATGTCAGTGTTTAGATACAGCAATTAGAATCGGCAATTATAATGTCCGGACACTCCATATTATCTTATTTTTTGCATATTAAGATAAATTTGCATAGACAACAAGGATGTTTGCGGTTTTACGGTATACATATACGTTGAGCGCATCGGAAAAAAGTTTTCCAGGGCGAATAAGTGTGAAATTTAGTTTGTATATATTGTAATAAAAATACTTGATAGTCATTATGACAGTATCGTAAATATAGGTTTATTTTGACGGGCATATCCCTTTAAACGCAAATGTACGATGGAGCGAAACAAATAGGAGAGAGAGAAGAGAAGAGAAGAGAAGAGAAAGAGAGAAATAGAAGTTGAAAGTTGAAACCCATCACGGAAGCAACGTTTTTGTTCAGCTTCAATTTTCGCTCACATGAGGACGATGCTTGATGGAAAAATATGACCAATACTACAACATAGGTAAAATACAGCCACATGTGTATGTGTGATGCCATAACTTGATCTTTACTTTATGCTGGCACATATGCCGTGGCTGCAAAACTAGCTAAGGGTTTGTAGGCGACCCGCGCAGAACAAAAAGGAAGCCACGGCCCAGTCACATCTCACATCTGGGTAGTTATGCGATAATTACCACATGAGCAGGTGCGTGCGGCGATTACTGCGTGCTAATCTTAGGAGTCGACCGAGACTAGAGGTTGCTAAGCAAAAAGGTTGAACTCAATACTTTTCAATTCGACACAAGCGTGTAGGAATAATAAAACCAAATCAAACTTTAAATGTAAATGGTAAGAAAAGTGAATTTAGATGTATGAGGCAACAGTGTTTTTTACAAAAAGAGGACAATATTTTGAATTGGATTCTATAAAAAGTGGACAACATTCTGCATTTAAACTCAAACCAGGCCTTTTTAATACACAAACTGGCCATTTATTTTATGTCATTAGTTTTTAGATTTTTTGCCACCGTTTAGGCAACTTATATTATTCTAAAAGCTGGTGCGATCTCAACACCTGGACCTGGTAATGAGAAGAAGTTAGCACATTCCTGGCAAAAAAACTGGAATACTTATCGCATATAAGAAATGGCCATTTTGTGTATTAAAAAGGCCTGGTTTGAGCTTAAACGCAGAATGTTGTCCACTTTTTATAGAATCCAATTCAAAATATTATCCTCTTTTTGTAGATTTAAGACATGATGGAACCCAAACTTTCCATTCAAGGACTCTTTTCCACGATAAATCAATAATTAGTTTCTGTTGTAGGAAATTCAAAGTATACTAATAAAAAACTCAGAGAAACATTCTCACTAATTTCTATCTGAAACGAAATGTGTTACTTACGTCTAGGACATTTTGTTGTCGTTCTGGGTCCGGTACTCTTATAGGCTCGCGAATCTAAAGTACATCCGAGGCCGTATTCACCAAGAGCCCTCCCTGGCCTCCCCAGGGAGCTAAAGAGTGCGTAGAGAGTGTGAGAGCAGAAAATGTTCAGAGTGACCGTGAGCCTCGGGAGGGCTCCCTGTGTGTTGGAGTTGGTGAATACCGCGTCTGGTGTATCACGGGGAAAGTTTCCATAATCTTGAAACCATGTTCCATGACATAAAACGCGAATGTTGAAAGAAATGACACGTATTTCTCATGCGCGGCCAATACTCATTTTCATCAAAAAAAAAGTGTAAGCTCCTATTTCTAAGTTGAAGCGATTTCTTACTTACAACAATGTCGGCTTGTTCCCGCTGCATTGCTTTTATGGTGAACCACGCGTAGCTAAACAGGATTTTAGAGACACAGTTAAAAACATAGGACTGTCATTAGTAGTATAGGATGGAGGGATTAAAATAAAATTTTCGACTTTTCTATCATTTCAACACATTTTCATTCTCTGATGTCAGAGAATCAACTCATTTACAACGCTTTTTTTTTAAAGTATGAAATGAGTCAATTTTAAGAGCGCTAAAAAGTGCTTATTTTCAATAATTTTTTTATACATTTTCGATCAATTTTCTGTTGAGATGTCGATTTCATTTTTCATTTCCTATTTTTATGTTTAAATACTCAAAAATGTGTCATTTTCACACTTTTTTAAAAATCAGTGGATGTCGATTTTATATAGAAAGTGGTATTATCTCTGAAGATAAAAAATAAGCCTATTAAATGAAATTCTCAAAAGACCTGAAGCCTCTTAGTAACTTCGAACTCATAGAATTAGTAGACACATTATATATAAATACTTTATTGCGTTAAAAAAGGCAACAACAAAGCGGGTCGAGAAAAAAAAACAAAGAAAAAGAAAATAACAACAAAAACAACAACTCAACAATAAACATAACACGAATACACAACAACAATAAAAACGAACAGAAATTACGATGAACGAATGTTTCTAAAAGACCTCTCATACAAATCTACCAGGTCCATTTTACCTATCCGTTCTTTAAAGGCATCAACAGTGCTCAATTTTACCAATTCGTCAGGCAACAAGTTCCACATACGAGTAACCCTAGGCTTAAAAAAGTATAAGGACTGATTAGACCGAATAGACTCTTGAAGAAGCGCAAAGGAGTTACCATTTCTGCGTGACCTGCCATTCTTTGTGAACATACCATATAACATTGGATGTGAATGAAAACCTCGAACAATTTTAAAACACTCAACAAGATCAATCATAATACGGCGGTGTTGAAGAGAAGTGAGACCAAAAACTTGAAGGCGATCGGAATATGATAAATCATTGTACATATCATAATCTACCTTTCTCAAAGCACGTTTAGTAAAACGATGTTGAATCTTTTCTAATAGATCAATTTCAGCCTTGATATAAGGACCAGACAATGGTAGCATACTCTAACAAAGGCCTACAAAACGAAATATACGATTTACGGTAAACATCAATACTTGGGTGGACAAAAGTACGCAAGACACGATTACAAACTTGAGATGCAATTGAGACTATACGTTTAATATGGAGTTTAAAGCTGAGATCGGGAGAGAAAAGGACTCCGAGATCACGTACACAATCAGAAACTTTTGGGATGGGCACATTGTTTAAACGATGAAAGTCCATAGAAGTACCGGTAGCTAGTCGCTGACATTTGGATTCAGAAATAGTCATCTTCCATTTCGTTGCCCAGTTAGCGATGTTAACAAGCTCTGATTTGAAATTATTGAAGGCAACGAAAGGTACTGACTTCAACATAACACGAGAAATTTTTACATCGTCTGCATACATAACAATTGAACTATCACCGAGAGAACATTCGTCAATGTCATTTATATTAATTAAGAAAAGTAAAGGTCCTAAAACGCTACCTTGCGGAACGCCACTATGACAAGAATAAATATCAGATAAAGTACTACGATACCGATCCTGGAATGTACGATTAGACAAATAAGAACAAATCCAGTTGCACATGAGTTCAGAGACACCGTAATTTCTAAGCTTGTGCAACAGGTAGCGATGATTTACAACGTCAAAAGCCTTAGAAAAATAAATGTAAACACACTCTACTTGTTCATGAGATTCTTTCGCAGACAACCATTCATGTAAACATAACAGAAGTTGTGAAGTTGTACTACGACCCTTAAAGGGAGAGGCCCACGAGAAAAAAGTCTTTCTTAATTTACTTGCACAGGATGTCCGGAATTTCAGAAATGTTACTGTGAAAACCGCATTTCTTTGCACCTAGAACTCACAGAGTTATTCCCCGGCAAACAGTTCGGCCAGGTACCGTAGTCAGAAAGGTTAAAATACGTTTTTACGGTTTATGTGCATCCATTAGCATTCTTTCTCTGCGTAATAATTGTTAAACGAATGAAGAGCATTGCTACCATTATAACAAAGTGTTTCCAATTACTTTAATACCCTAAAAGAGAAAAATTGATTCTGACTACGGTACCTGGCCGAACAGTTTGCCGAGGAATAACTCCGCGAGTTCTAGGCGTAAAGAAATGCGGTTTTCACAGTAATATTTCTGAAATTCCGGACATATTGTACAAGTAAATTGGGGAAAACTTTTTTTTCGTGGGCCTCTCCCTTTAAGGAAACCATATTGATTTAAAGACAAGAAACCATTCAATTGCATGTGACAAGTAAGCCTAGATTTTACAACTAACTCAAAGAGCTTACAAAATGATGATGTGAGAGAAATCGGGCGGTAATTTAGGATTGACGTCTTGGGTGGTTTTTTTGATAATCCCCGTAAGAAATGATTTGTTAAAAAGTTTACAAAGCAACGGAATCAGTACAGACCTAAGTTGCAAAATAACAAACATTAAAGATCAAAAATTTCAGAGGAATGCGAGACACTTTACCACCCAAAGGAATTAAAGAAAAAGAAGTAGGAATTGTGAATCTAGATTCTTCAAACAATAAAGGAACTCATTGGGTCTGCTATTCCAAGAACAATAAGGATATATTACTTTGATTCCTTTGGGTTAGATCCACCATTAGAACTTCAAGAATATTTGAAAAATGGGAAAGATAGAAAAATAGAGCTCTCAACATTTCAAATACAAGACAAGAATTCGAAACACATCACTGTGGTTATTATTGTTTGTTACTTCTAAAATTATTAGAAACCTATGATTATCAAAAGTCAGTAATTGGTCTAATGTGAATACCATCATCCATTACAGATATACCGGAGATAAGCCAGTTTTATTTAATTCATAAGTAATTTAGCATCATAATACACAATAAAAACAATTTAAATAGACATATTATGCACTTATACGGAAATAAATTACACAAAGACTGAGTAATCACACTTGAAAATAGAACCGCCAAGATTAATGGAATGCGATTCGTTTCTAATTACAACGTCTGGATTGTTTCCCGAAATGAAAGCCTTATCAAATTCGATCCAAAGACTTTTGCGATCAAAGGCTTGAAACTTGAGCACGAACGTCTCAACGTCGGAGATTATTTGAGCATATTCGCTAGCGCTATAATTGCAGGAGGCATAGACGTCTCGGTGCATCCTGAACTTGTTTATACTATAAGAGAAATAAAAAGTATCAAAAATTTTTAACCAAAATTAAATAAATAGGAAATTATAATAATAAATCGATTATGCATTAAAGTGTATAAACTTGAACAACTTACTTTTCGGCTTTTGACCAACTGTCGTGCAAATGCCAGAAGACGTCGTCGGATAACTCTGCGTGTTTAATCGCAAATCGTACGAAGAACTTCAGTGAGTTGTGAGATTTCAGATCGACACCTAAGACATTCAGATTAATACTTCAAAGAATTATGCGACTTCAGATCCATACCTCCAAAAGTGAGATACAACCTCCAGAAGTGAGATACAATTCCTTGACTGCGTATACGGCAGCAAACCACGTTTTCTGGGCGGACTGCACGAGATCCGGAGGCGATAGCGACAGATAGTGACGGCCTTTATCAATGAAAGTAGAAGCGTTGCACTTCTCCATCACACCCTGAAAACAAAATAATTTCAAAAAAGTGTTTGTTAACTCATAGTTTTATTTTCAGAAAGCTTATTAACATTTATTAAAAAATAATAAAATAAATCATACCTTGCTCTCCCATTGCTCCTTATCGTCGATTGTAACATTCTCCTTGAATTTTTCGCGCGCCTTCTCAAAATCGGACTCTTCCACCCAAAAAGCACATCCATCAACGAGGAATTGCTTCTTGGGCATTTTACTGAAATCAAAATTTTTAGTAAAGCTTATTTAAGAAAAAACAGAAAAATTAATAAGTAAACAAAATTATTATGGAAGAGCGTGATCACGCTCTTCCATAATAATTTTGTTTACTTATTAATTTTTCTGTTTTTTCTTAAATAAGCTTTACTAAAAATCTGTTGGCCACAGAGACACAAGTGCCCAAAAAAAACCCGAAAACGAGCAAAAGTAGCCTAAGCTCTCTGTTAATCTCCGACCCAATGCGCGCCCAAATTTTGGCTTTCGACCCCACCGACGACGCTAAATATGACTGAAATTTGCAGTGCCGACCCTTTAGCAGTACAAATAGTGTAGCAGTACAGTAGACAGCAGCAGTGAACGCATGCCAGCCAAACTGACCCAAGTCTGACCCAGGTCCGACCCAACTGGCGCGCTTGCAGCCCTTCCGCATGCACATCGCATTTTTCACGATGATTTTTTCAATTTTTTTTGAAGTCCTGCACTTTCTGGTTTCTTTCTAATTTGTTTCTATTTCCTTTATTATTTCCTCTATTAACTTATTGCTATCACAGGTACCATTGCTTCACTTACTGGTGCGCGTTCAAGCAAGCAAACAAACGGAAGGAAACACGATAAAGTAAGTTTATGATGTCGTAAGAATAGGGTTCCCATCGGTCACTATAGATAGACTCAGCCGTAGAAAAGTATATGTTACTAATAGTTTGTAATCTTCGCAGAATGACGCAGAAGTCTTATACTTTCATTTACTATTTAATTTAATACATTTAGACACTGGTGGCCAGCTCCATGGAAGTTCACAACATCAAAGATGCATTCTGCTGCCTGATACTAATACTGGACAATGGAAGATTCGCTAATACTCCGTCAAATTTGAATGTTTAGTCATATACTGTGTATGTATTATTCACAATAAACATTTCCTCCCGTTATGTGGTGTAATTTATGGGCTACGCTTCTGTACAAATCACGGTGGTGCCGACTCCAAACCGTGGTGGTGCCGACCCAACTCCGACTCCAAACAGTGGTTTTGCCGATCCAACTCCCACGCCTTTTTCAACTTTTTCGACCCGGGGCGGAAACTAGGACCGCCCAGAGTCGGACTTCGCGTTAGTTGGGTCGGCACTTTGGGTCGGAGAGGAACATAGCTGTTGCATCCATTTGCCCAGCGGGCTACTTTTGGGCGATAAGCGGGCCACCCGCTGCCCAGATAAAATCACGTTTCGTATTTTTTGGGCGATACCTGGGCAAAGGGTGGCCCAAGTTTTGCCCACCCTCCGCATGTTCGGGCAATACCTGGGCCACCAGCTGCCCGGATATAGCCCGGTATCTTATTTTTTGGGCAATATCTGGGCAATTGGTGGCCCATTTTCTAACCACCCTTTATACCAAAATACGTTTTTTCTTCACAAATAAATAAACATGACAGTAATATAGGTAAAATATTATGTGCATAATGCAACAGATAAAGTGCGCACATGTAAAATTATAATAGCAAACGTTTTATTCAAAAATTCTAAAAACACAACAACAATAAAATAAACAAAGTGCAAAGGTAAAAATAAGTTGCAGACTACAACCTTCTATTTATACACTGTTAGACTTAAATCGAAGGGAATGATACTATACAACAAGCTAGAAGCCATCTCACTGAAGAATGCCTAACTTGGACATCTGGATCTGTAATAACAAAGAATCATTGGCTAGAATATTATATAAATAGTGGTATTTTGCCAATTCGCATTGAGATAAGATTCAAACAGTGATAGAGCGCGGATGCTTGTAATTTGTAAAAAGTGATCATTTTTTTCCAAATAAAGGGTAGTGCTAGTTTCTAGCCGTCTTACATGAAGTGCTAAGTGCTCTAGCTTGTCTTTCAATTAGCCTTATCTTAGCGTGAATTGGCAGGAAGCTATCCCACAATGCACAATAGACATCACATACGAGGTGGGAATCTATACGAGGCGGGAATCGACTGTATATTTTTCACCTTTTATATATGTATGACTGTATATATGACTGTATATATGTATAATATGTAGACTGTATATACGACCTTTTTCACTCTACACTTTTCATCTATTATCATTCAATAGATCTTATTAAAGTACTACTGTTACTGTTATTCATTTTAAATACTTTTTGATCTATTAGAGACTTCAGATGAAAAAAACACTAGTTTTTGCTGCTATAGATAGATTGAAAAGGTAAATAGATTTTTAAACAAGGTGGGAATCTACACTTAGGAGCTTCTGAGGCCGTATTCACCAACACACAGGGAGACCACCCTGCCCCCCCCCCCCCGGAGGTAAAGAGTGCGGGAGCAAAAGATATTCAGAACACTCGTGAGCCTAGAGAGGGCTCCCAAGGTGAACAGTAAAGACTACCTAGAACTAGGTGCAACTTCTTCAGGCACATCAAGTTTCGGCATCTTAACGGCAATTTCTTGAATTTCATCATCATCTTCACCAAGGATTTCCTGAGGCATCTGAAAAAAAGTGTAAAGTGCACAGAACATCTAGACAAAAAAAATCTAATATGCCGGGGCTACGGGCCTAAACTCAAGCCCGGAACTATGCTTGAGTTCCAGCAAAGTCGCTTCCTAGCTAAGGACGTTACTGTAACACATCAAAAGCACAGTTCTCTACCCCAAACAAATGTTTACTCTGCTGATTGGGTATTGTCGGAGTTAGGAATCGAACCCGACTAACTCCTTTTCTACCTAAGACTAAGACAACGCCTTAGAACACAACATCACCCCTATCTCGTGAAAAAGGACACCCGACATATTCGTAATTTCTCTAGATTAATCGCCAAAGGCTGTTTATTACAAGGGCTCACCTCACTATCGTATCCGGTTCCCAGATTCTGTTCAATATCTTGTTGATGTTCGTGCTCACTCCGACTTTGTCCATTCATATCGTCCCCAAAGAGTCCCCCTTTTGTTAGGGCGGCAGCCCAATTCGCATCGTCAATAACTTCCGACTCCACTGGACGGTATCTGAAGAAATCGGATCAACTAACGGACCTGAACCTTGAGTCGGAAATAGAGAGAGAGAGAGAGAGAGAGATACAGAGAGAAAGAGAGAGAGATACGGTGGAAAGGAGAGAAACACAAGAAAGAAAGGTCATGACGATCAGAAGGTTCACCCCTATGTAATGCTATACTGCTTAATTAATCGGTTCAAACGCACTACAAGTCGTTGAAGCAAGAAGCTCACTTTACTTGCGGTCTGAGGTCAAGAAGTGGGGAAATTTTTCGTACCCTTCCACCAAAATTGGACATTTTTATGCCAACCCTTCCATCATTTTTGCACTTTTCCACGAATTTTCCTATAATTTGCTAGAAAAGGGCCGTGGTTTAGACACCCTTCCACCAAATTTTACCCATTTTTTCCCATGAATTTTTGGCGTACCCTTCCACCAATTCCGGACTACCGAAAACAATTTCCACCACTTCTTGACCTATGCTTGCAGTCTTACTTACACACCAAGCACACTAAACGATATAACTGAGGACTTACTTGCTCTTTCGCACTCGGGGCCCCTTCCGCTCGCCCGGCTTGATGTGGTTGTTTATAATGTGGCGATCCAAGTTACGCTTCGTCAACGACGCGTAACTACACGAAGGACAGCCATACGGCTTCTCGCCCGTGTGCGCTCGAATGTGCACTTTGAGACTAGACGTCGTTCTGAACAGTTCGACAACTTTAGCACACATTCTTCGAAGAAAACCGACAAAACAGGTAAAAAAAACACCTCTCATAACAACCGAAGCGGAAGCCGTGGAAACGGTACTGGGAAGCCGATTTATCCCTACCCAGCTGTACCAAATTACGCATCGTGCGTAAGTTCTCAAGTATAACCTTTATATGCCCAAATAAATTAATTGACCCTCTTGAAGTACGTACGATGAACAAAGTACTAAAAGTTGTGCCAGAAACTAAGCAGCACATCCCCTTTCCTATCAGCACATAAAACATACTCCTCTTTCCTATATTGAAACATACGCGTACTCTTTGTGTTTAGCCCGAAATCAATGCAAACCCTATCCCATCAGCTACTCCTAAGAAACAAACATTTAAAATTTACACTGTCCTAACAAGAAAAACATGCCACTTCCCAAGGAAACACTTCCCTGTCATAGCCTAAGCCCGCTGACGAGCTCACCGGCGAACCACCACCGGAATTAGAATATTGCATACATTTAGAGGGCTCATGGCTGAACCACCTCCGGAATTAGCATAGAAGGTATGGGAAGCCCGGAGGTGGTACGAGGAATTTATTAGAAACGTATCACAAACATAGAAAATTTCGCGAACCACCTCCGAACTCACCGGCGATGTTTATGTCCTGTCCCTGTTCACCACTTATCTCCCACTATTATCAAAAGATCACCACACCTAAACCGCTTGTCACAATACGTGCAGGAAAACGGTAGCTCTCCGGTATGTATACGGTAGTGGGTCGCAAAATTATGGCGGTAGAGTACCAGTCCACAAGTGGGGCACTCCATCTTTGGTTTAAATGGATCATCGTCCGCATTCGCCAGAGCACCTAAACAATTGTCATAAAATACAATACATACGCTTACAGACAGTTTCAAGACAACTTGAACTTAGGTTAGAGAGGTCTTAAAACAGTAGTGCATCTAGTTTAGAAAAAATGTAAATTGATAGCCCTTCGGCACACGAGAAGCAGGCATCAACGGTAGTTTCACAAACTAGGTACAATACCGCATTACAGTGAGAACAAAAGTACGCACCAATCACATGTCGTTTCCTTATCGCAGTAGATGTAAAAGATGTGCCGGGTCCTGCTGAAGAAAATGTTCATAAATATAAAGGCGATATAACGCCTGGTCTCATTAACCATTAACCGGTGTACATACGCAAACTGCGTACCGCGTACTCACATAAGAAAAAGAAAGTGTAAAAAAAGATAATAAATTATATCTCCTCCTCATATCTCTCATAAATTCACAAGCGAACGCTCTCACACACACTCATACAAAAACACCGCTTGCTCGTAAACACACACACACACACACAAACACACACACACGAGAGAGAGAGAGAGAGAGAGAGAGAGAGAGAGAGAGAGTAACACTATCCCTCCCCCTCTGATAATCCTCATCTCACCTTCTCTCTCTCTCTCTCTCTCTCTCGAGATAGAAATCATCCTCACCTGTATAATCCAAATCCTCCTCCTCCTGGTCATCATCATCATCCTCATCATCCTCCTCTTCTTCTTCCTCGGCAACTTTTTTCATAAATAATTCACTCTCAGTTTTGATCGTGAACCCATCCGGTTGCATGCCCTCTGCCTCAAGAAGTGGCTCGCCGTTCACGAGGTATCTGAATTAGAAAATTATATAACAACGACTAACGACTTAAACCGACCGGTTAAATAAACCGCTCTGATGAGCCGGGAAGCGGTTCGAAGCCTCAACCTCTCGCTTTAGAGTCAAGCGCTCTGGCTGCCACGCTATAACGCCTTGGAAACAAAGATAAACAATCGGCCGAAGGCTGATTCATCAAACCGCTCTTCATACGGCTGGTATTGAAATACTCAGGGGAGTGGCGAGCCCGATAAGTTACCGATTCTTTTTTGAAAGCACCACATGCGCCCGATCACGGCCCGATCAAGTCCCTGTTTGAGTGCATTAATCGGGGAGATATCGGGTTTGATAAGTTCCCGTTTAAGTAAATCGTACCGTATCTCATTCGATTCCTAGTTGTCTCTGCTTCCACTTCTACAGATAGTACAGTGCATATGACCATACTGTCTTGGCCCGATTATTTGGCGGGCTAGGTAGGGACTTAACAAGGCACAAATATTTAAGACCTTAAGTCCTTATGTAAATAAATATGGTCCTTGTCCTTAAGACCCTCAGTAAGTAGAAACACCGTATTTCATTTGATTTCCGCTCTGTCTCTGCTTCCAAGGAAAGTGGCAAACCCCATATGTGCACGATTATTTGCGGGGCTAAGGACTTCACCGGGTACATCGAGGTTTTCAAATTGCCGCTTAAATAAACCATACCGTATCTCATTCGCTTCCCCCTCTGTCTCTGCTTCCACCTCTCCGGCCAAATCAAGTGAGTCCATCGTCTGTAAGTGAGCGTCTTGCGAGACGGAACTTTCCTGAAACGGAATCAATATTAAAGGAATAACATCTGGTTTTTGAACGTCAGCTTAGGGGATACTTTCCCACGTAGTGTATGTAAATGACTGCGCAACTGTATAGCTTTAAATAATATTACCGACAGTAACTAGTAAGGGAAAACACCTAAAACTGGAAACAATAAAGGGGCACGGTGTTGAAATATGTGTGTGTGTGTGTGTGTGTGTGAGCGTGGGTGCTGGTGTGTGTGGGTTTGTATGTGGGTGTGGGTGTGTACGTGGGTGTGCGTGTGCGTGGGTGTGTGTGGGTGTGTTGTGGGTGTGTGTGTGTGGGTGTGTGTGGGTGTGTGTGTGTGTGTGTGTGTGTGTGTGTGTGGGGTGGGTGGTGGGGGGTGTTGGGTGTGGGGGGGGTGGGTTTTGTGGGTTTGTGTGGGTGTGTGGGTGGGGGTGTGGGTGTGGGTGTGGGTGTGGGTGTGGGTGTGGGTGTGGGTGTGGTGTGTGTGGTGTGGGTGTGGGTGTGGGTGTGGGTGTGGGTGTGGGTGTTTTAGATTTGACCAACACCAACCTCCAATATATGCTCGCCTCCGTGCTCCTCGCTCATCTCCATCATCTCGCCTTGGATCTCCTCTCCTTGCATTTCACTCCGCTGCGGCAGTTGAGCATGCTCACGCGGCGATCCCGCCTTTTCGACGCTGACCATTAGCCGGATTCCGCTAGGACCCTGCAAATGTATTAATCACAAACGTCATAGTATCTAATGCAGCTCCCAATGGGAAGTCATTCCCAAACACAGCATAAAAATACAGTAGTTCACAGACAACCCCTGAACCACAGTAACTTCCCCATGGAGCATGAATAATACGCTGGAATATATCTGTACAAAATTCGGGCTCACCGGATTTATCAGCACTTTCTTCACCGTGGCAAGTGCCCCATGCACGTTCATGAGCACTTCTTTATATAGGGAAATAATGATACCGTAATCGGCACTATTTAATAATTCACCTCACCTCATAACTTCAAACCTTTAACCAAGTACCTAAGCTACAGTAAGAAAATATAAAGATCACATCTAACCTCAATAGTCTGTGCTTGTCCAATCTCCTCCGTGCTGGCGTAAGAGTAGGGCTTGTTGGGAATAAGCGAGGGTGCCTGCGAATGGCTGGGCCTGGACATTGGGCGGTCGACGGGCCGCATCGCGTTGTGGGCGGGCGGTGGTAACTCCTCAGAGCCGCCGAGCCGCACGGTAAGTCGCTCCCCTGCTGGAGTAGTCGCAGCCTGAATATACATGAATAACAGCTTATCACGATTTATGCAGTACATGAATTGTAAACACACTTAAGTATAACACGATCATACATATAACATAGAGTATACATGTGTAGCCCCTCAGGAAAGCATCCCATACTGGGTTCTCACATTGACATTGATATTGATACAAAGAAAAAGGACCACCCAATGGGGATGCAGAGAATCGAGTTGATGACAGACTTACGGACCACCCAAGTTGTCACAAGGACCACCCACGTGGAGACGACAACGAGGACCACCCACGTGGACCGGACAGAACCGCGCCACATGGTTAGAATGAACGGGCAAAGGGCCAACCACGTTTTAGAATAAAAGGGACCACCCACCTTGCAAGGATAAAAAGGACCACCCACGTTGTTAGGATACAAAGAAACAGCGTGGTTAGGATAAAAAAAGGACCACCCGTATTTTCAGAATACAAGCTGATTAAATATAAAAAGGACCACCCACGAGGACTGGGTAACAAGAATACATCGAGTTTAAATTTAAACATCCCAAAAAACCGCGAGGACCACAAAAAAAACAGAACCCACTTTTGCCACGATTCCAGCAACCGGTTGACTGGTGTGAGCCAGTGGATGCTTCACGTAACGGATATCCGACATTGCAGCCAGGCATTCATTTTCGAACGCCTCCAGAATGCAACTCTCGACGTGGTGGAAGAGAGCCAGCTAAAATAATCAAAGACGTTCACGATAAGGACTAAGCGCTTGCAAAGAAAATCACCGAGCGCCCTAAGCAAACGAGGTCGGCAGGCATGCGACAGCCCGTATCTTCATGGTATTCTGCAAGTCGTGTCATCCCGGTGCTTACCCCACTTCGCGCGGGATATGGGCACGCTAATTGGAAGCTTTTTTATAAGGACTAAGCGCTAGCTTCAAAGTGAAACCTTTCGTAAAGAGATTCGCCAATAACCCACACACACCGTAACAAAAGTTAACCGCCAAGTTTGTTAGGACGAAGCGGAAAAGACGCAAATGCAGTCTTCGAAAAGTACACAATTACAGTCGATTACACAATACCCTAGTGCAAATTGGGACCACGAACCTCTTTTTTACTGGTATACCCGCGGTTCATCAACATTGGAACTTAAATGACGATTTAAATTTAAAGCACAAGCCTTACCTTTGACTTAAACTCCTTGTGACACTCCGGGCAAGCGGTAAAGTCCAGCTGTATAGGCGGACCCGGGCCATACATACCGCCTTCGACCTTCCACAACAAGGTGAAGCGAAGTCACTACGGTATTCGGAAGCGCGGCCTGTAACAACCAGATCAAGCATAGCTCCGCGACTAGTACTTTTCGATCTAATAA
Source organism: Pelodera strongyloides (assembly GCA_036852015.1). Lineage (NCBI taxonomy): Eukaryota > Metazoa > Nematoda > Chromadorea > Rhabditida > Rhabditidae > Pelodera > Pelodera strongyloides. Next base: position 116,900 of record JAANDG010000344.1, on the reverse strand, counting down.
AAATCATATATAGGCTCACTACGCATACACATAATAAGAACCTCTATACAAGAAGATAGCCAACCGAATGTTCAAACTACTCTGAGGCCGTATTCACCACCACCACCACTCGTTTCCACGAGAGTTCCCAGTTCCCTTCGTCTGCGATTCTCACATTAGAATACCACTTTCTGACCCCAAGGAATATTTCCCCGGGGGAATCGTAATGGTACCGATGGTGAACATATCATTACCTCAGAACATCAACCACACACTACATCTCAAGTTTGATGACGTACATCACAAATCAGATGGACCAAACGATAAAAGAACATCAGAACATGTTATAATACCATGAGAAACCCTGACAACAAAAAAAGTACACAATTGAAACAAACAAGTGAACATTCGAGTAAACAGCAAGCCAGCACAATTTTAAAAACAGATTTATTAGAAAATCATCTTGCACCACAAACAGTATACATACATAAATTTTCGAATGAAACACCACAAACCGGCACGTAGAACTAGCAAAACACGAGTTTACATTAGTGAAGAACAATCCCAAATAGAGTCAATCTGAGAAAAAAAAGAGTAACTATTAAAGCGAAATACCGGCCGGTTTTTGAAACGCATCGTGGACAACTGCATTCTTATGTATAGTGGGGCAAAGTGGGGTCTAATTTGGGGTTTATTTTTTTATGCTAAATTATGATCATTTGCATATGACGCATAAGAATGTTGGTGTACTCGATGCGTTTCAAAAACCGGGCGGTATTTTGCTTTAAACTAGTCTAGTCGAGAATTAGGAGGGTAATGCATAGATACAACTGTCTCTACTATAGACACCACAAAGCCAGGAAAACAAAAGAGCTGAAATATCACAGGCCGTAAATGAATAGCTTCCGAAACCAGAGAAAAAGTCAATAAATAAGCTTGTAAAAAAGCGATACCTCTAAAAAGGACAAGAATTAAAAGAAGAAAGAACAATAGTCACGTAATACCGCTGCAAATATTGTCTAACATTACAAGAACAGGGCTACAGTAAAAACAGCATACCAGAACCAACATTATCATATGCAAACCAGACATTTTTACCGTACCACCCCGCTATAGACACTACATGTTTAAAAAAGGAAAAAAAAGTTGATTATATTGGACACACACCATTCAAGTCCAATAAAATACTCCCTTCTCCCTTCTAAATGTTACCTGTTACCTATAGGTTACAACACCAATATAGTGCCAAATTCAAAACGAAAATCAATCAATATCTATGGAGAATCAGTTCTTAGTCCAAGCCCATACACCATACTCCAACAAAATCAACCTCAGAAAGAAACCTCCTCTGAATAATGTCATCTACCTAATCCGGCACGGCACATAACCATAACGATGAATCAATACATCGTCTTGAGATGGTCCACTACCAAAATCAATCAATATCTATAGAAAATCACTTCTGACTACTACTAAACTCATACACTAGAGTCATCCAGTACCAAAAGCAATCACTGTTACTATTAATGTTATGAAACTATAGAAAATCTAGAAAAGGTACTCTCTCTACGGAGGAAGGACGTCCGAAGTTAAGTTAATAGACAGTACGGTATTTGAGTCCTAACTAAGACTACCGTACTTTAGTATAGAAACACAATTCTACCGTATTATGCTGACGCGGGAACTGCATCTTCACCGCCTTCCAATCGAATCAACTTGTTACTGTAGTCTTGCAACTCGGCAATTGAAATACGTCCTCGTTGGTTCACAAACTTGGCCACTGGAATGAAAAATAAGTAAATAAAACAAGTGTAAATCCGGTACATGACCAATATAAGTGGTCGAATCAAAGTGACCAGTCACCAGAGGCCATATTCACCACTCCGATTCCCTCGGCGAAATCGTCTCTGGGGATAGAAAATAACATTCAAATGTGAGACACGGAGAGAAAAAGACAGGGAATTGAGTGATGAATATAGCCCCAGGTTACAAGTTCAACCCGTAAACATGTGGCTAAAGCGCTACGTTTTACGCAAACATATACATTTCAAGTGGTTCCCTAGATCGTAAGATGACAACAAAATGATTCACCAAATCACAGATAAACTCATCAAGCACGAAACGACGCCTCAAATAAGGGCAAATGTCGAAATGGATTAAATTAAAGCCGGAACGGTCCTTCAGGGCCTCAAGAAAAGGGTCCTGAATTCTTAGCGCGTTCCAGGTATAAAGGCCATCTTTTATTACGGAATACCTGGTCAGTGCTGAGCTGATCCATAGTATAATAATTCACACATCTACTGTGAACACCAATCAAAAACTGCAAAAACCACTCACCGGCTTCCAACTCCTCCGAAGTTATATAAATGAACTTTCCACGTTCGTCCATCAAACCGGTCAGTTGCCCTAGGAATTGTCAAACATTTAAAGTCATCAACACTCCGGACGAGTACACACAAAATACGCGTAATTTAGCACTCCAAAACAAACAGCAAAGGAAATGTCTGTACAGCCTACACAGGGCAAAAAGCAATACGAAAAAAGCTCAAGTGCATAAGTATACATCGACCGATCTACTCCTGCCCGAACTGTTCAAATACACACGACACACAAAATGAACTAGCACTAATGTAACAAATAAAACAAAAACTTAAGCAAGGCTAGTGGGTAGCTGAACACTAACCACGAAAGTAAGAAAGTATACAAATATACAAACACACAAACCTTGATCCACAAAATGATGCAATCTGGACACGGCCTCTTCACTGCGAAGACCAAAGTGCGCGGCCAGCTCGTCCATGTTCACCACCTAGAAACACACAACATATTACATTTACAAAACTCAGGTCCTCAGGCGCGCAGCGCGGACATGCGAATCCGCGTTCGCGGGAAAAGATTACAAAGTTGCATTGAAAAACTTGAGACAGAGAGAAACAGCTCCGCCCTCTTTTTTGCGTCTCCGCCTTTCCCATGTCAAAAAGCCAGTAGTATTTGTAGTATAAGAGAATACGCGCCCGTCTGTCTGTTTTCAGCTAAAAGACAAATAAGGATACACTCGTAATCAGCGCATTCTCCGCTATCCAGCGAGTAAGATGGGATATATGTATAGTGAAGTGAAACTACACACAATACATATGTCAATACACACTGACATAACTAATATACTAACAAACAAAAAAATAAGAAAAATGTTGAACAAATGAAAACAAAGTCAAAGTCAGACGGGCAAAGCCCATTATCCTTAATATAAGCACTAAATTAAGAAAAGCTGTCTAATGGGTCTGGAAACCTCCCCGCCAACTATCTAATATCACAATAGCTAAAAGAACAGTAGGAAAAGCCAAAAGGAAGAAAATGAAGCCAAACCTTATTCTCCTTAATATAAGCAATAAATTGCTGTATGAGATTCTCTGCTTCTTCGCCTTCCACCACATCACAACCCTCTTCCTCCACGGCAAACGATTCCTTCATCTGAAATTGCAATCGAAGTAAAAACATGAAGTACAGCTTTGAGCTATCACTACGTGCAGTACGACCCGTTGTATAAAGGGGCACATACTTGAAGCGTGAAGATTTATTTACTTTTCATACAGATCTAACCACGAAATACTATGGCGATAAAGAAAATGGAGAGTAAATCTAAATCCGGTACTTAAAACACAATAAATAATAAATAGTGAAAAAAAATTAACACATACGAGTTATTACTGAGTTACGTCTTATTTTGACCGTATCATTCTCTTTGTCACATTAGTTGGGGTTTATACGTTACGCTTTCGCCAGAAACACGTAACTAAGCGTAAAAGTTAGGCATACGGCCATCTGCGTAACAGGGGTACAGGTTGGTGCGTGAAAACACGCACGATCCACCTCCGGATTGGTTTTGACCACCTCCGGAAGCAATTAGAAATTAATATAATGGACCGAAGCATGGTGTTTTATTAAAAGGGTCTATCACTAAGCCTAAGGAAACCACCTCCATTTACGCACGGAATTTATACCCTGCTGCGTAATCAACGACTGATTGATAATTCACCAACCTTTAGGTACTCCTCGTGTTCTCGCCGCTCTTTCTCCTCCTTTTCTTTCTTCTTGCGTTCCTCCTCCAAGCGTTCCTCCTCTTCTTCACTGAAATTCGAAAATAGGACTACAATATTAAAGTGGTATTGCATCTAGTTTGGTAAATTTGCATATAATACACTATACACATACCATATGCATACTAATGTGATGTCCCCTCCAGCACGCAACTTACATAGGATACATAGGATTTGCGTATGTGTGGCACATGCAAATTCCCTACCTAAAGTAGATACCACACTGCTTTAAAGTTGTATAACAACCATTTTTTGAAAACTAGCTGGAGTATTACAATCCTACCTAAAGCGGTACAATAGCCGCTTTTTGAAAAGTAGTTGGTACAGTCTTAAAGCGGTATAACAGCCGTTTCTTCAAAATTGGTTGGACGCACCGCGCTATCACGCATTACAATTGTTCAACATACATTTCAGATACAGCCCGTTATATCTCAGGACGGTCACAGATCTTACACCCAAAAAAATCGTGAAATTTCAATACAAAGTGAAACTTCACGAATAACAGACCAAAGAGACTAATTTTTCACCATCAATAAATCAATATAGGAAATACTCCTGAAAAATTACGGGGGGCGACCATGTGACAACGGATATAAACTCTTAAACCAAAAAAAATTGTTCAAACTTGAAACTCACGTAGCCTTCAGCTTCTCTCGTTCCTCTTCCTCCTCCTTTTGAATGCGCTTGCGCTCTTCCAGTTCAACAAGCATCTGTAAACATAAAATAATAAATATAAAGAGTACAGAGTACCGTACCGGGTTGTAATTAATGGTGATATTATATATATATATATAATCAGCTGATTCAGAAGCTTCATCTTATGTATACGTTGCTATTTCGCTTGACAGTTAGTGATTACGCACTTTCCAAGTGTAATAGGGTTTCCACATGGTCACGAAATGGCCACCAAATGAGATCACCGGTTTCCTATGTATATGGCAAAAACATCTTTTACGAAACCGCACCGCCTCTCTTGCCGCCTTCTTCTCCGCTTTTGCTTGCATTTTCGCTAATTTCTTCGCTCCCATCTTTTCAGCGCCATCAATTTCCGGAATCAGAGGACCGTCTTCGTCTGAACATATAAACTATGATATAGATATAGATATAGATACATACCCGTGCTTCAGAAATGAACTAGATCCCGGTGCACCGGTTCTGCGGAATAGGTTGATAACATCTTTTACATTCACATCCAGTGTTTAACTAGCTGCTGAGGACGTAGGCATCTTTAGAAAGCAACAACAGCAAACCCACATCACGATCTTTACCGCACACCACAACCACGGAAAAGCTCTATCAGGCGGGCTCCAGCATACGCAAACGACATGTTTTTCAAGTTCCAATAAACAAGGGTTTTTTTCTCTAATAGCCACACCAGACCTGTCTCTGCTCATCCCTTACAGTACAACGATTGCAGTATTGTACTTAATTTGGGAATTTTGCATACGATCGCATACCCTATGCTAATTTGGCGCCCGAAACTTGCCGGACGGGCACCAAGGTAGGAAACGCGTATCATATGCAAATTTCCCAACGTAGTTACGGTACAATAATGCCTTAAAGTGTTTCCCATTTCCCATGAAATGACGAAGGGACGAGGCAAGGAACAATAGAATAATAAGAAACAAGTACTGCACTCACCATCGGACCCTTCCATTCCTTGCTGTCCCATCATATGATTCACGAAGTCATCTCCATCGTGGTTAACACGTCGACGTACCACATTACGACGACGCCCACCGGCCACTGAAATATTTGTCAATAAATTTTCCGCAGCATATCCCCTTCCAACTTCCAAATGTTTCAATCAAAACCACATATCGACATGTCGGTAAGACGGTGAGAAAGCTCCAAACTCATTTCCATGAGAGGCAACATGAAAGTAGCCTCGGGGATACTAATACCATAACATCCACAAGCTATACCGGCAGAGCTGAACACAGTATACTCCTGTGTACAAGCTATCATAACATATGTGGTATCAAACATCATATCATATAATTTGATTATTCAAAAAATAAGTAAAAGCCTCCCGCAAGTTGACAAGCTCTCTCTCACCTAGATAAATCTGTTAGTGAAAGTCAAATCCTAAATCGACAAAATCCTACCCGCAGCTTCCCTTCGATTTGCCGCATCATCGGCCTGTGCCATGGCCAAGAGGGCGGCCGTACGCCGCCGCGATGCCGCCTCCTCCCATTGAGTTTTCACCAGCCATCCGATAATAAGTAGGAGACTGAAATCATACACCACATCATCCAATCGAGGTATAGCAAGTGCCTATGCACTAGGCTTGATATTCTATTGTTTTATGTTAATACATGTTTGCTAATCAACGACAACATGATGAGGTGTACACTACTCTTTCTTCATCATACCGTTTGTAATGCATAATGAATACGTAAATAATCTCTAGCCAAAGAGCAGTAAACAATTGAGACACAACTAAATCTTTTCGCAAAATCTCCATGTAGAACCAACATAACAGACGTTTTATATGAACTTGCTTCTATTGCCATAACCCGTGTACTACTTACTAGGCATATGTACATTTAGTGAACGTTGAGTAACATGATCTACACCTGCACTTACATCAGTCGATTTACATGTGTATATGGCCCGATCGTAACGTAACCAGGCTTACTTACACTTAGCGAAGGTTACCGTTACACGTTCAACTGCACTTGCTTCAATTACGGTGTAAGGGTACCAGTGGACGTTTGATATGACAAACGAGCACATAAATATAAATACATCAACTTCCAAAAAAACATAAAAATAAACTAACAATGTAAGTAGAAGTCCAACAGATCCAAGCAGCAATGGGTTCAAACCGTCCTCCTTTTCCGCGAATTTAAAAGGGGCGTCCTTGCCAACTTCTTCAGCTTTCATTCTAAAGTAAGCAATACAAAAAGGAAAAACACAATAAGGTCATTTTCTTGTACAGATGTTGTTAGGTCGAAACGTTGACCAATAAACACGTATATGATGTGTTGTCAATTTTGGTTGGGATTAATGCTCACAACATCTGTACAAGAAAATACACCTATCCATCCCGCTAATGGAGCGTGCAAAAGAAGAACAATAAGCTCAGTCATAAAAATCATAGTGCTCCACATAATTAAGGAGGTAAAGTCAAGAAAATAACTAAAATCAGCCACGGTGTGGTCATAAACAATAATACAGTTAACGAAATATAGTTAAGAATAATAATATAGTTGATGATACGAATACGCGAATACTACGCGAATACTACTACGCGAATACGAATTCAGACCACAACATATAACACTACAACTAAAACCCGTCAGGATATGTGACCATAAACATCAAAATTTGAGTTTATAAAAACCTACCAAGCTCATATTCGCAAGAATTTTGATTAAATTCATATGCAGATATAAATCGACTCAACGATTTCGCAAAAAAAACAAGGCACATTGCACTGGTTATAAAATATATTTATAAAAAAAACACAATCCCTCCGAATCTCCGAATAAACAAATAAAACAGTCACATTTAACAAATTATATCAAGGGATCAATATGAGATCTACTAAACGGAAAAAATATGAAATTACACCGAAACCAAATTACCCAATGAATGCCAAATTCAACAACACACTTCTGAAGAGCACGCCTTTAAAACAAAGAACTTTTTTTCTTTCAATTTTACTTTTTTTTCTTTCAAAAAGGCAAGCATGTAACATTACATTAATATCTTGATCGAGTTATGATAAACTACTGAAACATAACGCTCCACTTTTGCTATCAAATACGAAAGAGGTCATAATACTTACAAGGTACTTAAATGGTAAAAGCATAAAAGAAAGATCATTGTCTTGTCGTTTGTCAAATGCAAATTATCTAGATACAAAACAGTATACAATCCAACTCTTTAGTTACATACACTAAAGTATAGCAAACAGACAAACATTCTTTCGGCCTGACCACATGTATCTGAACTTCAGACTTAATTCACTGTCTTACATCGTCTTGTAAGTAGAGCTAACATTGTAAAACATATGTGCAAATAATAAAGATGTAACTAACAATATAAATCAAAATCAATCCTGGCGGTAGGGTTAAAATCACCCGCTCCCACACGTCGTGCCAAACTCTTCGGTCCCAGTTTGTCATTCGCCTGTTTCCGGGACATTTCCTCAGAACTGAACGGACCCTGCACCTCGCCGTCCTCACTCTCCTAAACCATATTTCATATAAGAATATTTATTTAAAGTGTATGGTACCCAGATACGGAAATAGATATGCATATCTTACGTATCCTATGCAAATTTGGCGCACTTCTGGCACAAAATTTGCATATGATATGCATCCTTATTCCTTATCATACGTAAATTTCTCAAACTAGGTACAATACTGCTTTAAAACATATTGAAGGGCAAGAACACCCATCTCAATTCAACATGCCCACACACACAGAGCAAACTTTTTCCTTCGAAACCCTAAAGTATAACATTGTTTAAAACATCAACATACGCACAACACATTTTAAGAATGACGTTCAATGGCGCCATTTCTGAGCAGTATTACACCCGGTTTGTGGAGCACATAACTGCATTCTCCATTCCCCCGCAGAGCACTTTTAACGCAACGTGCCCCACCACTTTAATCTTAGAACAATGCAAAATTGAAATATCAAAAAGAATCTCACCTTATACTCCCACATAACAGTATCATCCATTGCAGCTGCCGCTTCCGCTGACGCAGCGGCCGAAGTCGACGCGGATACTGAAAATACCCATAGTTGTATTATATTCGCTTTTGTACGATGTTGTAAAGACTAGACTACACAACTACAGCTCCCAACTAATACCTAAACTTATATACAATATGGCGTAAAGAAGTAAAGTCATAAAAACATGCGTACACGTAAAATCGTCGAATAGAAGACAAGACAAGACAGTCCTCTGTTCCATAAAACAATAATCATAGTGGCTATACGGTCAGCGTCAGAAACAAATAAGTCATCATCAATCCAACATTAACATATACTATATTCTTATACAGAAAAGGTGCGCAGCGGCAGCTGTGCTCCAAAATATTTGAATATCGAATATTTATTATACTCATTAAAAGAGCGCACTATACATTTAAATTTACATTTACAAATACATTTAAAGCGAACCAACAACCTGTTTTTGAAACGGATATTGGATAACTGCATTATCTCATATACAAATGAGAATGATTGTAATAAAAGGTCGTACTAACTATCATAACACTACAGGGGTAAGACGGAAGACAGCATCCAACATACGTTTCAGAAACCGGTTGTTATATGGCTTTAAAACTAAGAAAAACATTACCTGGTGGCGCATCGCTGAACATATCCAAAGAGTCGACCGCCACACTTTCCAAACGTTTCAACAAGAAATCGACCTTTTCACGTGCCCACTCGTAAGCGTCCATCTGAATTAACAATTGGATTTCTTAAAGCGATATACCAGCCGGGTTTTGAAACGCATCTCAAATATCTGCATTCTTATGCAGTTATGCAAGAGGGGTCGAATTGGGGCCTATTTTTTATTCTAATTTATGCTCCTTTGCATATGATGCATAAGAAAGTAGGGGTACGCAATGCGTTTCAAAAACCCGCCGGGATTTCTCTTTAGTCAGCAAACAAACAATTGATGAATTTGGTCACAAATCCGTAATGTAAAATTACGCATTGACCATCTCCGGGTTGGCCTGACCGCATAATTTCAAAACATGGGTAATAGCGCCGCTATGTTTCAAGCAAATACGTACATTTTAAAATTGGTTCCGGAGATGGTCGATATGTAGCTTAAAGCGAAATACCGGCCGGTTTTTGAAACACATCGAGTACATCAGCATACTTATGCAGCTTATGCAAATGAACATAAATTGGAATAAAAAATCGAGCTAAATTCGAGCAAATTAGCAAAATACGTGAGGTTTCAGCTGTCTACGGTGAGTTTCAAAAACAGGCCGGTATTTCGCTTTAACGCATGAATATTCACTAGCAATAACTCATAAGCACAATTCCCCAGGTAAACTTCAATGACAAAGCGCAACAATAGAGAAAGTTGAATAGAACGAACATTACAAGCCTTTCCGTTGGGAGAATTTGTCTCTACGTCTCACTGATTCGCGTGATCACTCTGTTTCTCTCACCCCCACTGGGCGGCTCGGATCATGCTCCCAGCTTTTGAGCAAAGGGCCACAGGAGAAAAAACACCCGAAAAACTAATATTATTTGAAAACAAGACTCACATGTCCAGCAGTGATCAGCTCATCAGCTAGGGCGCTTAATTCGGCAGTGAGGCCCGAGCCATCTTCCGCCACATAGGGCTTGCCAGCTTTTTTCGCAGCCCATCTCAACTTTCGTTCATCGGCCGCTGTGAGCTCTGCAAGGGAAAAGATAATATTACAATTATACAAAATCTTTACACAAGAGGAAATACCTACCATTAAGCGGTAATGCACGTGTTTTCCTTGTAAAACGCATACCACATACAACACAATTAGCATATAATACAAGTAAATGCATTGCACCAAAGTGTATGTATCCCATTCCACGCGCAATACAGCTTTACCGTCAGCCGGCGTCAGTCAGCAATTAGCAATGAATGGTAACTAATTACGATTGAGAACCGTGAAAATACGACAGATTCAAGAAGTAAAGTTTGCAACTGTTCATATGAGCGCTACGCTACGTCGATAAACAATTGGTGGGATTTTTGTATGTTCGCATAATATACATCTGAACACATTTATAGTTGTGTGTTGTGTGTTGGAGTGCTGATGGAGTGATGCCGTATGATATATAACCACGTAATCAAAATATATATGATATATCGATAAATTTGTGATATATCAACGCAATCAAAATCACAACAACGACATATCCACCGAAATTGCCCGACCGCATACAATTGACACATGATATACACTCTGTCAAGCTTGAACACTTGAACTTCAACTATTCATATGTTCATAGAACGATAGAACCAAATCTCAAATCCGCTGGTTTGTTTCATCATCTTCCAAAAATCCAAACCAAATCAAAACAAACGAAAACTTACTTTTAGCCTTTTTGATTTCTGCCATAGCTTTTGAGACAGTCTGCCCGGGCTTCAGAAGTTCAAGCAATTTCCTAAAATTATATTATTATCATATACTGTAGCCATAAATTAAAGTAAAACAAACAAAAAATAAAGTAAAGTATATCTGGCCTGACAACGAAATAACGAAATAAGAAATGTCTAGCCTATTTGTCTATTAATTATTAATATATTAATGATTAACCTTCTAAGAGCATACGAATACAATAACTACAATAACGCTTGAGACTATAATACTAGAAACAAAAGTATTAAAGCAAAATACGGCCGGATTTTGAAACGTACGTCAAATTACCACGTCGCAGTCACTATGAATTATATACAAATGAGCTGGGCATTATTAGCATAAAAATTCGACACCACTTTGCATAAATAAATAGGAACGCAAGAATTTGAGATGCGTTTCAAACGGCCGCTATTCCTTTTAAAAAACAAAATGAATAAAGATTGTGATAGTGTATGATAGTGGACAGGAATAGAATAGCTAAGCTACATCACTAGATATAATAAAAAATCATTAGCACAATCTAACAAATAATAACAATCTAAAAAATAATAATAAACAATAAAAACATAAACCAACTTGAATATCTCCTTTCTGCGTCCATCATCCAGAGCTGCAGGTAGCGCTTCTATAGTATCTTCCTAAACATTTTAAATAAATAATTTCATTATCAGAAAAAATAAACTTGCACATCGCCGAAAAAAAAACAATTCCTATTGTGTATTAAATTTTGTCATTTCCACTTCCATGCCCTATTATTTACTATGTAATTACTTTTATTCGATTTATGTTCTTTTGCATAAGCTGCGTAAGAATGCAGGTGTACTCGATGATAACTCGATGCGTTGCAAAACGCGGCCGGTATTTCGCTTTAAAGGGAATGTCAAGTCGGTTTTTCATGTTGGGCTCAAAAAAAAGCTTATGTTTTGAAGGTGAGGAAAGTGAAAATAAAAATAAACAAAAACTTTCATGAAAGAAGAAAAACAATTTCAAACCGCTCCAAAAAACTCCTTCAGTATGGGATTCGAGTCGTGCGGCCAGAGCTAAGCCAAATCTCTGTCCACGGGACGTTTGAATTTACGAGGATGTTAGACAACGAAGAAAAGAGGAGGGCGTAAGAGAAATGTTTGAAGTCAGCAAAGGAAAAGAGGAGGGCGCGAGATAAATTGTTTAAACTACCGTATTTTGTGACGCGTGTTATAGAATATCTGTGAATCAGGCTTGACATGCGCTTTAACCAAATGTTTGTAATTCCCTTACATTTGATACTTCCCACTGGTCACCAGCCTTCTTCTTAATAAGACCCCAATCCAGGTTGTCCAACCATGCGTCCTTTATCTCCTAAAATTCACAGTAAAGCGTAGATAATAACAAACGTCAAATCAAAAATACAAACACCACTAAAATCTTAAAGCGAAATGCTAGCCTCTTCGGAAAATTTGCATATGATAAGCAAATCCTATGTATCCTATGCTAATTTTGCGCGATCGTCCACGGCAATCGCGCAAAATTAGCATAGGATACATAGGATTTGCTTATCATATGCAAATTTTCCGAAGAGGCTGGCATTTCGTTTGAAGTTACCAATATATTACCATGATTAAAGTAAAAAGTAAAAGGAAGCACAGAGTAGACAACACACAATAATCGAAGAAAAATAAAATAGAGATATAAACACAAACCTCTTTCTTTTCAAAGATAAAGTTGCCCGTCTCGTCAAAATGCCCTTCCTCCTCATCTTCCTATAAAGAAAATGTAAACTATTTTGTACTCATTGATTAATCTATAAAACGTGCACTGCAAAGACTGATGTCTCAATGTCTGCGATTTTTAAGAGCAATAACAAATTCCGTGCGTAAATGGAGGTGCTTTCTTTAGCTTAGTGACAAACCGTTTTAACAAAAAGCCACGTTTAGGTCAAATATATTAATTTCGAATTGCTTCCGGAGGTGGTTCGTGCGTGTTTTTACGCACCAACCTGTACCCACGTTTGAGAGTCTGAGTCTGCGTCTGCAAGTTTGAGGTGGAGATGAGAGTTAGTTTGCAACTTTGAACGTATGGGAGTGAAATACCAAACACAAACACAGAATTTAAAGAAATAAACCGCAATTCTTATTCCTACCTTCATGTTGAACGGTGTGATTTTAATTTGTCCATCAAAATCAAGTGTGCTGTCCTCTTGTCCATCGATCTACAACAGGGAAATTACAGTAGTACAGTACGCTTATAATTAACTAATTAACGTACACCAAGAAAAGTGGAAATACTCGGGCACAACAGAAAACATGTTGAGCTCTAAAGTAGTACAGTAAAGGAACTATACTTAATTCAAAGGTATAGTCTTTGTTCAAAAGAATCTCATCTCATTCGATAAATAGGCGAATTTTTCGCCAAGAAAGGAGATGTGGTATTGTAGGTTGTGAGATAAAAATATCCAACAGACAATGATATAAATCACAAGTTTATAATTTAAAGCGATACAAAGTCCGGCTTTACACGTGCATTGGACAACTGCATCCCACATTTTGTACCCAAAGCAATAACACAGTTATATGCATAATTTCCAAAGCAATACAACATCCAGACCCAGCTTAACTTAAGTTTTAAAAAAAAACAGTTGTTATACAACGTCAAATATATCTGATGACTTACGCGTCTGGTGTCCATTTTCTTGTGGTCTTCCTCCTCCTCTTCATCACTGTCCAATGTGTGCTTCTTTTCGGGACCATCTAAAATAAAGGCTATAGGCTAGGATAATCGATTAGAGATTGTAAATGGACTTCAATACATCTCGATCGCGCCCCGACTTCAGGCGATCAAAGGCCGTATTCATCAACACACAGGGAGCCCTCCCTAGGCTCACGATCGCTCTGAATCTCTTCTGTCTCGCACTCTGTAGCTCCCTGGGGAGGCCAGGGAAGGCTTCCAGCGTTGCGTGTTGGTAATACGACGTTCGACCTCAGAAGACAGCCAACGAACCAACTCCGCTGGCCTTTTATGCTGTAATAACTTGGAAACGCGCGCGGATGTGACACACACAAAAAAATCATCGTAAATTAATAACTAAACTACATAAACAGTGGGTATTACCGCCAGAAGCTTGTGCATCGCAACGCAAACAAAGGAACTTCAGGATTACGTGAAAGCAATACAGACCTTCGTCATCAGCCTTCGGCTTCTTCGCATCAATAGTGTCATCTTCTTCCGTATAAACGTCCTCTCCCGGCGCCAAACGCTTCAGTAGATGATCATCAATTCGGATGTTCTCCCCGGGCGCTGATCCAGTGACAAGGCTTTCCGCGAAGGAAACGCTCCGCTTGTCCGACATACTCCTGTAAATACAAATGGTTCAATACAATGGGCAAGACGATTGTGAAACAATATTGAGTAGAAACGAAGTGAAGCGGAAAATATATAACAGATAACAAGAAAACCGAACAACGACAACCACTATTATTAAGCAAGGACAAAGGCAAAGCGGAAATGGACTTTTTTAGTTTCTTATTCATGATTCACAGCATTCAGTGTGTGAGTGACATGTAAAATCTGTGAAAAAACGATAAGAAGAAACACAACTACAAGCGAAAGCACCTCATCATCGCCGCGCGCGCGCCCGACTTTTTCGAAAAAAAATTAAAATCCAAACACTACGGCAAAATTCTCATTACAAATACTATTAAAAATACATAATTTGGAATTTCCCGTACCACTAAAACAAAATGCACTTTATAAGATAGCATATTAATCTAATATAATTAAAAACGTAATCACTCGTTTGTGAGTTACTTGGGAAATTACTTGGAAAATTTTCTATAGCAATCCAATCCATGTGTCATCTTCCCGTGGAATTGTGCTGCTATATCTTGGAAATTGGGCACCGTTCCCATGTTACGTCAAAATTAAATTATGGGCGTTGAAATTATATCAAGAGTGTTCTAAGTTTTGGGAAAACATCGTAAGCTAATTGTAATCATCCTTCTGTAATGTTAGTGCAGGGTTCTATTGCTTCAGACAACGTTTGAAGGTTAGCGCATCTGGATTTCCCGCAATGACGCAACTTGGCGTGCAAGCCGCGTGAGAGCGGCGTGAGATGTGTACATTATTAACAGTCGTCTCTTTCCTCTAATTCCAGCTAATTTATTTTCAAATTCAAATAGCACCAGCTAGTCCCCGACTACCCCGCCCTGGGAATATATCCCCAGGGAAACTCACACCTTGGGACTTATGCCTCAGTTGAAATCACCCCCACCCCCTTGGCCTCTGCTCATGGCTCTGGGAATGAAAAACATTATTTTGGGTCAGCCCCGCCCCCTATACCCATATTCGTCCATAGCTCCCTATCTCATTATGATTATTATTATTATTATTCTAAAAATTGATACTATTCCATATTATATTATATTAAGTTATACACTTGTTATTTGTATAAAGTTTTTTCCATATTATCCGAGCCCCAATTGTCGTTTTTTATTGTTTTCTTGAAACCGATTGGCCTTGTATTATGTCGAACCTGACGACAAATATTTCAGAAAATATGTCCGTGCCCTGGCTTGAACTTGGATTTTGGGTTGACACTGAAGATCAATGAAGACTGAATTCTGGAACACGAACGGCGGATTCCAGATTACGAACTGAACCGCTCTGGGAATATCGGATCATACCCAATACCCATGTCGACCTCTTCTCTGCCTCTGCGAAAGAAAAAACCCATCTCTCCTGATTATTGTAAGTTTTCTACTTCCCAGTATATTTCATAGTATCTTTCTTACTTTCTCCACTCATTTTCATGCTTGTCTTTATCCATTCGTTTCAGAGTGATAATGTGCGGTCAAGAGAAGGTTAAGTCCGATACTGAGGGCCACGATAGAGACTGAAGATAAACTTGCCGAACCTTCACAGCCAGCCACTCCGATGATCCCAAAGAAGACTTGGTTCTTCAAGACGCCCAAGGAGGACTCCCGTGCAGTAAGTTTCGCCTTTACTGTTCGTTTTCTTAACTTACTGTAGTCCTTTATTTGTTTCTGTCTTTCCTGTAGTAACCTCACACCTGTTCTTTTTTTTATTCAAAAATTCATGTGTATTTTTTTAAAATTTCAAATGATATCATTTCTCAAAAATCTCAAAAATTATATGTACATAAACTTACTTACTTATACTGTTATCATGCTTGGTTCTCAGTGAAAGAATTTCCACCGATTGTTTATTCGCGGGAAAAATACAGTCAAGATAAGGACGGAAGCTAGTATACATTCGACCCCCTACCGAAGTACGCAGAAGATCATATCCGTAAGTTGACTACTTTAGAGAACGTAATTAAGTGTGACTCGTATTAATTTTTCGCCAAATTAATTTTGTGTCATTAGAGTATACGTTAGTTATGGGGTTTGCAAGTATGCCAAAAACCGCGAGTTTTCCTTGCAAGTATCAATTCGCGAAATCGTGTGCGTTTTACACCAATTTACCGTAACTTTGACACATCCACACTATAGAAAATCCGCCAACAAAGCAAATCATTTGCCGGACAAATGGTCCCGTGGCGATCGGTCGTAAAAACTGCCTGTAGATATGTTCGTGTAGTGCCAAGATACGGTAAATTTTTCGATACTTGCAAGGAAAATCGGGCATACTTGCAAACCCCATTAAAGTGCATTCTCTCATGTGCTGCTTTTCTCTGCGGCAACAACGCGCTGGCCGTGTAGCTTGCCGTAGCAGTTAGTAACACATTAGAGGATGTGCTTCCCATGTGATTATTATTTATTTTCCTCAAAATTTAGTTATTTCGTAACATTAGAGTTTCTGTTTTTTAAAGTACATTCTCTCATGTGCTGCTTTTCTCTGCGGCAACAACGCGCTCGCCGTGTAGCTTGCCGCAGCAGTTAGTAACACGTTAGAGGATGTGATTCCCGTGTGACTGTTACTTTCAATCTTTCGTCATATGAATGCACTCGTTTTACGCATTAGTAAATATTTGAATATTACTTCGTTTTTGCCCCATTTTTCTTGGCCTCATCCATCGACCAATAAAGATTTATCATTATATTATTATATGGTTGTTCACGTTATTTTTCCTAATTCTAATGTAACTTAGCTAATTGGGTACTAAACAAAGGACATAGACAATGTGCAGCAAAGCCAGCAATCTACTCCTGCGTTCGTTTTTGGCGGACCGCCCAGCGAAAATAATGGCGAACCGCCTGTCCACCTGCATGGCGGATGTGTCAATTGAATTATTTTCGCTAGGCGCTTCGCTGTTTTGCTACAAATAGTGTAGCATCCCCTCTCGCCGGAGAGACGCAGACAAGGGAGAATATTCAACCACGCTATAAACTACGAATTAATAATAAACACACCACACAAATAAACCATATTCATAGACAACAAATGATGCGCGAATTCTTTTATGTGCAAACAACTGAAACAAACAGTAAAAACGCAACCAATCGTTCAGTGCAGGTGTTCCAAGATAAATACACTGGCTAAAAATTAGTGTCCCTATCAGACGCAATCAGTCCTCCCCCTAGCTCTCCACTCATTTAGCAGACTTTGAAATCAACATCAAAATAAATAGTGAAAATCCGAGTACAACCATCATAATCATAGTCCTACTTATACCTAGTGGCACAGTAACCATTTTCGATCAAAAGTAACGTTCGAAGACAATGAACCAAGATAAAGATAGACCATCAACAAAAATGCGAAGGAAGTACAACTACCAACCTTATGTGATACAAAGTAAAATATTAAGAAACCGGGAATTGCCGCGTGCTAATAATTGTCATTGCAGCTACAAACATACAAACTCCATTCCTATGATAGGGACACCAGGCAAGTGTCTACATAAACACTAATAAGCATGCCAAATTTTGTAATCAAGGAGCGAACAACTTAGATTAATATATTATTAATGAACACAATCACAATAAAAAGTTAATTTGTTAACAAACGGCGACGACTAAATGGCAAAATGTCGGACGAAACAAATAATTGGGCTAAGCAAGATGCTCGAGGACGAGGATCGGCGATCTGGCACATAGAAGAATGCAGTGTGCAGCCTTGTGCGATCCTGATGATGAAGTCTAACGTTTCTCCGCCCATCGAAGGTCCGATTTCCTATTCCCTGAAAAACAACCGCGTGAGAAATATAATTAGAGACGGATACGGATCATTCTATCATTACTAGGTGCAATACATAATATAAAACTCAGCCTTGCGTCTGATTGGATACACGTGCATCGGTTATACGAATGAACGGAGTGCGGCGACTAGGTAAAATAATTCGTCAACAACGAGCACAAAAAAACGATCAAATGACTCGAAAATACGGCACAGACAAACCTTGTGCATAGTGACATCTTATAGCTTTAACTTTGTCCTTCGCATAGTAACGGGCTTGAGACGTGGTTCCCTTAGCTTCATGTGGTCGTTGGCCGTCATACGTTCCCTAAAAAAACGTATACACTTTAAAATTGAGATGACTGCGGGTTCAGTAAAATGGTCGATTGAGGAGGGGCGGTAACCTCACGCACACACACCTCTTAACCATCACTATACGTAAATTGTAAGTAAATAGAGTGGGTCGAAACCTCGAGTTTTTTTAAGCACCCCGTAAGATGTTTGGACTTATATAAACCAATTCGTTCCGTACATATATGAAAAAAAAACAATTCTTTCCTAACGCACTGTAAAAAAAGTCATATGAAGCTCGAAGATTCTATCTATTCCCATTTTCAAGGACGTACCGTCCTTCTTCATCCGTTTACTGGCATGTTTTTTGTCGTCTCTTCCTTTCGAATGATTCGAATCCCTCTTCATTAGACTGTCTGTGCCTGAACGGACGGCCAACCAGGCTAGCTTCCGAGCCTAAAAAGAAAACACTCTTTGTTCACCACAAATGTAGTAAACTACATGGAATAATACGGATATCAACGAGGAGAAATAGCTAAAGAAAGTAAAATGTATAAGTCATTTCATTGAACTCCAAAGTGACCGAATCAAACGTTTACTTTGTTTCTGAAATTCAGGCCAGGTATGAAACACTGACTTGTTCTTCGTACACTTTAAAAATAACAACAACAAATACTTACACAACAAAGAAAATGGCAAAACATAGAAACAACTCAAAACTCTGAAGAAAAATGACAAGTTTTTTGATGAAAATCAATCGGACCGGAATACTGTTCTGTTTGCACGATCCTACAGTATATCCGCACAATTTGCCACATAATTTTAACCCGCGAAGCGCCTACAGTAGTTTACTTTCGCCAGCGAATTAGGCAATGGAAATATTTTAGCTGGCGGGTTCGCGGGTAGAAATATTTTAGCTGAGCGGGTTCGCGGGTGCAAATATTTTAGCTGGCGACCCGCCTAAGACGAACAGAGTCACCGACATCAAACGCTCTTTCTGAGCGTTTGATGTCAAGAATGTGCAAATGGTGTTAAAACTGTGTCGTATTTTACACAGTCTCGTGTCCCGAGGCCGTATTCACCGCACCGATTCCCTCGGGGAAATATTCCCTGGGGACAGAAAGTAGCAGTCTAACGTGGGGCACGCAGAGAAAAAGACGGGGGAATTCCCCATATTGAGTGGTGAATATGGCCTCAGAATGTCGTGTGTGTCGCAAAGCAAAACCTAGCATTTGACCTCGTCGCAGGTAGCGAAGAACCTGCCCATATAAGTTACTATGCAACAGTTACCACTGAATTTTTAATGAATTTTATGGGTGTTACCTTATGCAATTGTTGCAAAAATCCATGTTTCGGTTGACGATTGATGCTGACGACATTGTGAATATTTTTAACTATAATTTTCACAGTATTTGCAAATAGACGAGCTCCATATATCTGACAAGTATTTTATTGTAACTACCTCGCGGTAAATGTACCCTGTGGTGAATATTTCCCGGAACCACCCCACTACAGCCGAATTTTTGAAATAAAAAGGTCGAGGAAAAAAACTCAAACGGCGCTTGTTTCGGGCATACATTCATGATGGGGTCGATAGGTTAAAAAGGACAAAAACAGCGTTCGGAATTGAAAAATTGCCGTCGTATGCATAAATGAAGCTTCAATGGTATTCGTTTCCTTCCTAACTTTTGTAGTTTAGGTATACAACACAAAATTTCGCCCTGTTGCCGCGCAAAAAGACCCGCATATCCCGTTCGCGGATTGAGCGCCAGCGGTGCGCGAAAGGGCTGAAAGCGAAATTGGTTTAAAACTAATGCTAAATTGTGATGTAGCAAAACGATGAAGCGCTAAGGAGCATTACCGGAAAATTTCATAGCAAGGAGGCCCACCAGCGGAGTAATCCTCAGTTCGAAAACTCCGGACTATCCACCGTGTTCCCGGACAACTTAGGGCGCTAAACTAGGTTTTGTTGGTCATTGATAACAACATGTGACAAAGTCTCGTGTGACACATGTGTGACAACATGTGACACAAGTGACAAAGTGATCGGTCCGTCTTGTTGAATTCCCGGGTTCTATAAAAAATATAAACATGAATGCGCCTGTATCTCCAATAAGCTTTAGTCGTCACAAATCAATGCCGTGTTCTGAATATCAAATAAACGTCTCCATTCAATATTCCGTTCGTACAAACGTAGTCTGTAACCTAATACTACATATTAAATCTATCAAAAAAACGTATTGTACCGTAGTTGTGCACGAAAATATGATTGCAATAAAAAGGCCGCGATTTTCTTTCCAGGATGAAGTGATTCGTTGAAGAGCTTCGTGTAGAAGGCCAGACGCGGCTCAAAAATATATAGTGCGCCCCTTCCGCTCCTGCAGTTTTCTGGGTTCATCAAAGGCGCGCGAAAGGCGATGGTGTTGGCGCATCGATAGCGCACATTTGGCCCGACTATCCTGGGGTTTTCTACCTCATTTGAGCATTCCGGGCGCAGCCCCTGCGGGCTCCTCCGCTCATTTCTGGCACACCGCCGTGTACCTAGTTGGGGAAAATGTTGCCTCTCATCGCCACATCAACTTACTTATCTTACATAAGCTGCATTCTCACCACGTCCAATCATGTATATCCATACTCTCCACATGTATCCATATCCGCGCTAAAACATTGAACAAACAACACTGCCTAATCCAGCCAAAATTTCAGCTTCGCGCCATTTCGGGACTTTTGAATTCGGCCAATGGGCGTTGGGCCCGGGTGGAAGGGGGCGGGGCGATGTGAAGGGGTTGTTTTCAGAATTAGAATGCACGTCGTCATCTGGCCCTCTGGGACACATACTCTGCCGTTCCCGCAAGAGAATAAGTCCCGCCCACTCGTCTGAATTGTTCCCCGCAAAGAATAGCTGCCGCACACAAGAATCACCTGTTAACTAGCTTTATTGATTTCTGAAAGTATTCTGCAAATTATTGTAGTAGAAACCGCCACAGTGAAAATCTAGCCCTCATGTAGATCACTCCCTTTTCATTTTAGTGGCTATCTGAGTTCTACACAACAAATAAATTCCACGATTTTTTGCATCATCCTTGGCCTAAAGCCTTAACAAAGGAAAGATAAATAACTTGGAAATTAGGTTAAAGCGAAATACCGGCCGGTTTTTGAAACGCCTCGTGGGCAACTGAATTCTTACGTATTTATGCTAATTTGCTCGAATTTAGTTCGATTTTTTATTCTAATTTATTGTTATCTGCATAGGCTGCATAAGAATGCTGGTGTTCTCGATGTGTTTCAAAAACCGACCAGTATTTCGCTTTAATCGCTTCTACGTATTTTTCGTCTGATTCTGGCTGTGCCATTGGCTTTAGGGGCTCGTGGAGTTCTCAGCATTCATGTGAAGCGAGAAAAAAAATAGTTTTTGTACTACTATTTCTTATTCTCACTTTATTAATATCACATGCAAAAAGCAGCGAGATCCCCTACGAGTTTGTACACCCCCTTTATGTACAGGTTTTATACCAGTATCCTACGACCTGTTTTACAGATACGTATAGGATAGGTACCATGACTAAATATTAAGCGTTTGCACGCGCTATAAGCCTTTGAGGGTTTCCTCCTCTATTTCTCTGTTTCTCTCTTTATATGTAAGACCTCTATTTCTCTCTCTCTCTCTCTCTCCTTTTATAGCTTGCATAACTGGTCACTCCGTATACCGACAGTACTTTGTCTGAGTATTTCGGATTACCGTATAACCAGTTCGTTCAAAGTTTCCACCAAAACATGGTGACTGTACGATTTTGGAACTCTTCCAATTTTTTTTATTATTAAAGCGAAATACCGGCCGGTTTTTGAAACACATAGAGTAGACCAGCATTCTTATGCAACGTATGCAAATGAACATAAATTAGAATAAAAAAATCCGTTGTTCAGAATTCAGTTGTTCACGATGCGTTTCAAAAACCGGCCGGTATTTCGCTTTAAAGTTTTAGTATTATTAAAATAAAAATCTCAAAAGAGTACAATGTTTCACTCGCCTTTATTAGCGATGAATGTTTCCCTATAAAGTTCTTCTACTTTTTTTTATAAAAATTAAATTAAGAAATCTCTTTTAGGATGTTTTACTAGAGTCTTACATTAGCGTGCATGTTTCCCACTCTATAACATAAAATTGGTTCAATTTTATCGAGATCAATACAAATACGAGGGGGCGCAACAGTCGGACAGTTTTGAAAAAAAAATCTTTTCGTTTTGTTTATGTAACGTTTAATGCGGTATAAAAGCAGGTTTCTGAAACGGATTTTGGAAATTGCAACCCGTGCATCACATGCAATTGTTTATGTTGGGAATAAAAATCGAGCTCAGCTCACTACCAATTCTCATAAATACATTGGATTGAGGTTTTCCATCATAAGTTTCAAAAACCGGCCGTTATGTCGCTTTAAACCACAACTAAATTGGTCGTTCAGTGTTGCGTAAACATATTTGGTTCATATGTTGATATGTATTCTACTTTCTAAATCTTTATATTTCACCCCAGCACCTCTTTCTCTAGTCCTAGGCCCTGGATCCTGGATTACGCTTCACATAAACAAGCATATATTTTGTTTGTTAGTAGTTGTTGGGCTGTCTGGGGTCTGCTGCTGAAAACAGATGAAATAAAAACTGAAAACATGGCTAGTGAGACTAATCAAATAACGATGGGTTTGCAACTTCGGCGAGAAGGCCTAAGTACCGCCATTCTTACTGACTTCGGTTTTTGAAACACATCTAGTACACCATCATTCTTATGCAGCCTACAAATGACAATAAATTAGCATAAAAAATCGAGCTAAATTCGAGCAAATCAGCATAAATGCGTAAGAATTCAGTTGTCCACTCTCAGCTCTTTAGTATAGTCATTCTTACCCAAAAGTCGTTCTCAATTTCAGAATTCAGAGTTTTACCCTTATTAGCGAGTTCACTCGACGAACTGACCACTTCTGCATATTTTATGAAGAAGAACGTCAAATCCAAAAAAAAATATAAAAGGTTTCTCCGTTTCCAGTGTATCTTGACTGTTCCTTAGTTGAACAGTGCATTTATATTATTTCTTGTCCAGGAATCGCAAGGCTTCTTTAATTTCAGAAAATAGTTGTTATACCGCTTTAACAAGGTGTCTTATTTCCCATTTCTTATTCTTGCGATTCCGGTTTTCCCACCACATTATGATTCTCCGTTTTATGGCCCGTTCGCGGGCCATAAAACTCCTATAGATTATTGGCGCAGTGAATAGAACTGTTAAACTCTGGGAAAGGGGTCAGTGGTTCGAATCTGGGTCGAGAGAAAGTTCGCACGTCTTACTTTTGCTTACTAGATAATTGTGGCGTGTCTAGTGTATGTCTTGATAACCTTGCTCAAAGATAAGATCTTTCATATCTGACTGTCATAGCCTAGTTGTCTTTATAGTTGTAAAAAACATTTAGGTTATAACATTAACATATGAAAGATTTTTTTTTTGACTACGGGTATCAACATATACGATACGTACCGCACAAGTTGGCTTAGAAACGAATTATGGACAACTGTAACTGCTTTTAAATGTGTTATACGTGAAAATTTCTGCCTAACTTTATCAATAGTGCAACTGGTCGCATTATGCTCATAATAGTACCTTACCTTACCTTACCATTTTCATGCTTGGGAAAGTTCCTACCTCCGTATCTCGGTGAATAAACTTCCCCCGCTTCACCACGTTTCTCTCACTATCACTTAACCACTATGTCAGTCAAATACGATCATCATAAACCATATAGCGCGTGGCATTCTTGGTCCCTCTTTTATTTGTTTATACGCTTTGTCATCATAAAGTGTGAAACTCTCCTTTTCTATATGTAAACGTAAAGCATTCTACGTTTGGTCAACATTTCAACATAGAGGCTTTCAACCAAACAGAGCATCGTTTCATAAGTTTGGCGGTAGTTTTTGAGGTATTGAGGAGTTTTTTTTACGGAAATTTGTTGGACCTATGTTAGCATTTGTGTTCATGCTATTAGATGAAACCTTCTGTTGATACAATTATATTCAATATCAGCAACCATGGGTCATGGTTCTATTTCACCGACGATAAGGTTTACAGTAACTCGAAAAGAGCGCCACATGTGCGCCGTATGTTCGCCGCGAGCCTTTTTTCTGACTTTGGTGCGCAGCGCAGTCGCGGAAGTTCAATGGTGGAAAAAGTTAAAAATGATTAATCAATTGTTTATTTTCAAAAAAAGAGCTGAACTGATTGATGCCATGATACACATAATTATATGGTTCACTGGTCACCCTAGATCTTATATAGGGAGGTTTTTTCACACAGGTGACTCATATCCCGCCATGGTCAAGTACAATACCACACTATGTATATATCATACACACCCACACCTTTCTCGGAAATCGCAGAGAAAAGTCGACCTTTTTTGTGCACCTTAGTTGTCAATTACTATGCTAACCACTTGGAAAAACCGTATTTGTCCTCATTTTACTTTTGGTGTGTCATATTGTAAACTGAAATTTTCCTTTATATATAACCATAGTACATGCTCTAGAACAGCTGATTGAAATTCAACTCAAATCTAACCCAGTTCTGATAATCTGATAAGACAATATCAGGCATATATACTCATAAGCTAGATAACCAGCGAACTCATGACCACCACTGTAACTGCATCCATGGCCTACGCAAAGTATAATTATGTGAGCAACTCGCCTAGAAGTGCGACGAATGGTGGGAAGAATAGTTTTGTCTATTTCATGTATTTTAGGATGCATTATTAGTTGTTCTCTCTCTATGTGTTTCTCTTTCTGGCTAGAGACATTTCTCTCCATTTCGTCCTTTGATAGTATGCGGATTCTCTTTAGTTTACTCGACAATTGCTTTCTTTTGTATTATATATGCAAATTTTATATCATGAAATTGCCTCTTTTCCTGTGCTACATTGTATTACATATTACCAACCACGTGTCATACCGCTTTAAAAGTGTCATCTAGCTTCTTCAGGAGGTGCAATGTGTGACGACGACGTCGCGGCTCTAGTAGTCGATAATGGATCTGGAATGTGCAAGGTTGGTACTAATCGGTTGCTCTATCATTGCTATCAAATTGCGACATTGACCAACCTGACCTCAATGTTAGTTCATCCACAAAAATGACTGCGCTTTCCTGTAGCACGCGTGCGGCACACCTCCCACGCCACGACACAGGTGTGCAATAGATAACCTCTCAAAAAGTGCATCAATGAATTGAACCCCTTGATGCTCATAGCCACATAGCCACAAGTGTTCAGCTAATCATGTGTGTGAGCCTTGTTTTTTCACGTATAATCCCAGATAATTTAGGCCGGATTCGCCGGTGACGATGCTCCCCGGGCAGTCTTTCCCTCGATCGTGGGACGTCCCCGTCACCAGGGAGTGATGGTCGGAATGGGACAGAAGGACTCTTATGTGGGAGACGAGGCCCAGTCCAAGAGAGGAATCCTCACCCTCAAATATCCTATTGAACATGGTGAGTTAAGGGGAACGCTCCTTCGACGATGTGCAGGCCTAACGACTATATGCAAAACCAGATCTTTTAATCACCGAGACCTAGCGTAGAAAGAAAACAGAGGCCATATTCGCCACTCAATTCCCCACGGGGAATTCCCAGTCTTTTTCTCTGCGTGTCTCACGTTAGAAAGCTATTTTCTGTCCCCAGGGATTATTTCCCCTAGGGAATGGGAATGGTAGATATGGCCTCAGCACGAGGTATCTGAGCCCAAAAAAGCTTATATATCAACCGAAAGGGTGCAGGGGGGGGGGCTTCATCTGGCGTTAAACTTCCGATCGCCCATACATATTTGAATGTTGTAATTTAAATTAAATTTAAAAGGAAATAAAGTAAAACTTGGTAAAAAAATTAAAATTAAGGAATCGTAACCAACTGGGATGATATGGAGAAGATCTGGCATCACACCTTCTACAATGAACTCCGCGTGGCTCCCGAGGAGCACCCCGTCCTGCTCACCGAGGCGCCTCTCAATCCCAAGGCGAACAGGGAGAAGATGACACAGGTTAGCATTCCGAGCGTAACGCAATCTCACAAACAAACAGAAACTAATTGTTTATTTACGTAACAATGTTTGACAAGTCGCTTTGAGCCTCTAAAACTCGTTCTCTACAAAAAACGTGCATTAGAAACAAGCAATTCTTATGTTTCATGGTTAGTTTTGGTATATCGAGTTTGTCCTAGTTATATTTCAAAACAACTGTGAGATCTCGTATCGTACACGTAATTTTTGTAGTAAATTGCAATTCACAACATTTAAAGCGAAATACCGGCCGGTTTTTGAAACACTTCTGGACAACTGAATTGTTACGTATTTATACTAAGTTGCTCGAATTTTAGCTCGATTTTTTTTATTCTAATTTATGTGCATTTGCATAAGCTGCATAAGAATACTGGTGTCCACGATGCGTTCCAAAAACCGGGTGGTATTTCGCTTTAATAAAACAGACAAAAATGTGTCGCGCAAGTATGTCAGGTTAAAAATTACTATCAAGAAAACTAAAAGTAGCATTTTCTATAGATATTCAGTGTTGTGGTGAGCTTGTAATTCCAACCAAAGGAAAACAAAGTGTGTTTAGCACATTTATTCCGACGTTTCGGCTTTCGCCATCTTCAGGGAAAATTACCTATAAAAACACAATGCAATACACAGCACAAATATACTATCAACGTAAAACGACTACACACATTGGCCAGAAAACGAATTCACATAGATTAGGACAAGGAAAAGACAGTATATATATAACGTACAACGGGAACGATATGTATAAATATGAGTAAATCAAGCGACATTCATCAATAACCGGTTATTGATGAATGTCGCTTGATTTACTCATATTTATACATATCGTTCCCGTTGTACGTTATATATATACTGTCTTTTCCTTGTCCTAATCTATGTGAATTCGTTTTCTGGCCAATGTGTGTAGTCGTTTTACGTTGATAGTATATTTGTGCTGTGTATTGCATTGTGTTTTTATAGGTAATTTTCCCTGAAGATGGCGAAAGCCGAAACGTCGGAATAAATGTGCTAAACACACTTTGTTTTCCTTTGGTTGGAATTACAAGCTCACCACAACACTGAATATCTACACCATTCCAACTTCATGGAGCGTGCATCTGTACAACTGATTTTCTATAGATCATGTTCGAGACGTTCAACACGCCCGCCATGTACGTTGCTATCCAAGCAGTG
The DNA here is from genome assembly GCA_036852015.1 of Pelodera strongyloides. Classification (NCBI taxonomy): domain Eukaryota; kingdom Metazoa; phylum Nematoda; class Chromadorea; order Rhabditida; family Rhabditidae; genus Pelodera; species Pelodera strongyloides. Next base: position 89,057 of record JAANDG010000344.1, on the reverse strand, counting down.
CTATCGCTTTATGCTTCTGGAAGAACTACTGGTAAGGAGTAAAAGAAAAGTTTTCTCACTGAGGCCATATTCACCACCGAACTCCCCGAGGTTTATCTCTGTTTTCACCAAGCGATAGATCGTTATTTTCTAGTGGGTCGTAGCGCACTCGACTCTCAATCTAGAGGTCGGGGGTTCGATCCCGGCTAGGTACGCAAGGTGGTTTTTCGCTTCCTTGGTGCAAAGGAAATCACCGAGCCCCGTAAACATGTGAGGTCGGCAGGCATGCGACAATATCTTCATGGTATCCTACAAGTCGTGTCAACCCCGTGCTTACCCCGCTTCGCGCGGGATGATATGGGCACGTTAATTGGAAGTGTATGAATTGTTATTCTCTCCCCGGGGAATATATCCCCAAGGTAATCGAGTGGTGAAATGGCTTTTGATTTTATTTCTAGTTGTACTTTTTCCTGGCTTATTATTAGGTCTGACTAACAATGAAGCGCTCTCCAAAATGAAATGAAATGATACGTTTCAATGAGTGGTGAAAAATCGTCGCAACTCAACAAATTAGTTACTTGAATGTTATATCGAATTGCTTGTGATGTGCCATACTATGCCATGAGTATGCCATGCGGTTCACGAAAGGTGTTCTCGGATAGTTTCAATACGATTCAATGCGTAGTGAAACAACCTCGCACCCCAAAAAGTAGTAAATACCACCTTGTATCTTTCCTGTGAGTTTAGACCAACTTCTATGTTATGTACTGAATGAAGTACCATATACTATCCCGTGTCTTGAGTATCCATACGGTTTACGAAACGTGCCCCTGGCTAGTACATTCCCATGTACTATGTGTTAAATACTCCCTTTATGTGCCGGAAACGCACAGAATTAGCATATAATACAAACGCGTTTGCCAACAGAACCGCATGCCATGCCGCTTTAAAGTCTCCTTTTCCAGGAATCGTGCTGGACACTGGAGATGGTGTCACGCATACTGTGCCGATCTATGAGGGTTACGCCCTTCCCCATGCCATACTAAGGCTTGACCTGGCTGGAAGAGACTTGACTGACTATCTGATGAAGATACTCACCGAGAGAGGATATTCTTTCACCACAACGGCGGAGAGGGAGATTGTTAGAGATATCAAGGTGGGCGGAGCTTATCTATCGATGTAGGCGGGGTCACTTGATGGTTACAGCAACCTATCAGTTCCTCTCTTATCAGAGCAAGCTTTTTGATAGGTACGAGTGCTACCGATAACCCTAACCCAGAGGCCGTATTCACCAACACACAGGGAGCCCCCCCCCCTGCCCTCCCCAGGGAGCTAAAGAGTGCGTAGAGAGCGCGGGCGAAGAAGAGATTCAGAGCGCTCGTGACCCTAGGGAGGGTTCCCTGTGTGTTGGTGAATACCGCCTCAGAATAGAACACAAACCTTCACCCGAATGTGCTACGATTTATTGCAACTGCAGAGTTTGGGCCCGTAATTTCCTCAAGGAAGGACATCCACCTGCTTAGGCTTAGGCTTATGGCTCAGGCTTAGGATTAGGCTTCACACTGTTTTAAGTGCTTAAATATTTCAGGAGAAACTGTGCTACGTGGCACTCGACTTTGAGCAAGAAATGTCCACGGCTGCCTCGTCATCCTCACTTGAGAAGAGTTACGAACTGCCTGACGGACAGGTACTGTAACTATTAGTCAGTTGATTATGTATAATTTATTAAAAAGAACAGAAGGTGTGCTTCCAATGGAATAGTACCGACATTGAAAAAGCATATAACTTGTTGAATGTTTATGTGCATACGCGTGCAATACAACAGACCTTTTATCTGGGGCTCCCTAAAATCTAAAATAAACAAATCTTTAACGCTTCAAGAGCGTGCACCTTTATTCAGGGGCGCTACAGTACAGTTTCAAAGTGAGCTTAATGACTTGTTCCGCAGAGGTCCTGCGCATTAGGCGACGGGTTCCAGATGACAAATTGCTCTATGTCTTCGGGCTAGGGCCAGGTGTGATCGCCCATGGTTCCCTCGCTGGGTGGTGGTGCGCGCCAGTGCACATCAACTAAATTGTGGTGCTGATGTTGCAAGGGTACAAAGGCTGTCCTGTTCATATTTCCATATTCCAGGTAATTACCATTGGTAATGAGCGTTTCCGTTGTCCGGAAGCACTGTTTCAACCATCGTTCCTGGGTATGGAATCAACGGGAATCCATGAGACGACCTACAACAGTATCATGAAATGCGACGTCGATATTAGAAAGGTCAGAAATTGGAATTATCTATGACGAGTACATGGTGCAGAGGTAAACACCGTGGAATTCGGGAACGCATCGAGGGTTCAGCCCCGCCCGAATGTTCCAACACTGAGAGCCGATGAGTTGCGCGCCGCACCATTTCGGGAAACAAAATGCGCGCCGCAAAGGAATGGGAAACAAAATGCGCGCGGAATAGTAATGGCGCGCAAAGTGTTTCCCTAAAAGGTGCGGAAAAGGTGCGTAAATGGTGCGGGGCGCAACTTGCGCCCCGCACCATTTCCGCACCTTTTCGGCAACGTTGTGAAAAAAACTTTTGCGGCGCGCACCAAATTCTTTTGCGGGAAACACCCCCAAACTGTTGCCGCGCGCAACTCTTGAGTTTCGTTGAATGGTGCCCAATATGTGCAGCGAACCTCTGGCACATGTTTCGCGTGCAGTGGGTTGGATGACGCGCATAGTACATCTTAGTTTCAAGTTATGACGTAACACCCGATTTTTGAAACCTATACTGGACGATATATTTCCATGTAGCTTATACAAAGAACAACGCGATTTTTTCTAAAATTCCAGTGCGGCTTATCCAAACACGTTTCAAAAACCGGTTGTTAGTCCGCTTTAATAAGCACCATATTCCTTGTAGGACCTCTACGCCAATACAGTACTCTCGGGAGGCACGTCAATGTTCCCAGGAATTGCTGACCGAATGCAGAAGGAGATTACATCGTTGGCGCCAAGGTGACTTCTATGGATTTATACATTTTTAAAAGGATGCCACACGTGGTTTTTAAGGGTTTTGAATATTTTTAAATAGGTGACACGTGTTTTTGAAGCTCATACTTATAAGTTCATAGCTTCGTAACAGTGTTAGGTGCAGGATAGGAAAGGCCTAACCACATATACAGTCCACCAGATAAAATTTTAGGTAGCTGCTTTAGGTCCAAGAACGCAGGACGAGGTAAGCTCACGTACACACGTACACTTTCGAAACAGCGCGCGCATAGACGCATAGACCACGAACTCCAGCGCTATTATTATTACGAATTACGACTACTGAGGCCGTGCTTTATAAATTATGCAGATAATAAAAATACGCAGTATACATAAGGACCAAAACGGTGACCGCGTCCCTTTAATCAATCAAATACACTAATCAATACCGTATTCTAGTACGATGAAGATCAAGATCATCGCCCCGCCAGAGAGAAAATACTCCGTTTGGATCGGAGGTTCAATCCTGGCCTCTCTATCCACCTTCCAACAAATGTGGATCTCGAAGCAAGAGTATGACGAGTCGGGCCCCTCAATTGTCCACCGAAAGTGCTTCTAATTATCTATCGTCTCGGAATTATCTATGCTTTATATAATTATCCGAGTGTTATTCTAATTAGCAATTGGCTTCCATTTTACCTAAATATTTATTGATTACCACAGTACTTATAATTATTGATTGATTTGATATGTTTTACTGATTCTTGTCTAGCGAATCGTTGAGTAAGGATTGGTAGCTGAATGGTTATCTCCGATGACTCTAGCCTTACGCTAATGACATGCTCGCTTTATAATTTGCGGCTTACTGTACCAAAAAAAGAACGCTTTACGAATTAGCATTACAACAATTTAACATGTTAGCTTCAAATTATATGTTTTATTCACTGTGTTCTAAAATTCTAAGCATTCCGGCCATTCCCAGCTTTATAAGCAGAGGAAACTATTATCGTAGAATTTTTTTTCTTTCAATTTGCTATGCTATAACAACCGGTTTCTGAAACATATGATACGCACTGCACTCCACATATGTTGTAAGCAAATTTTTATAATTAACCTGCATACTTTACATGAGAATACAGTGCTTCCCGTAAGTTTCAGATCCGGTGGTCACACTGCTATAAGCTCTAGAAGCTTGATACCAGATTCTAATTGTAAAACGCAATCGAATGTGTGCAAACTAGCCTAATTAGGAAATGACCAATCAAAAAAGTCCACAATCCATATGAAACATCTACTCAATTCTCCTGATACGTCAGTGATAATTCAACAAAAAATTCATGTATCATTTTTGAACGCCTCCGTGTGAAAGTTGAGTCTGTTTTACTTTACTAGTATGGACAAGCAAGACAAAATAAAATTTCATTTGACATGCTTTATTAATAAAACCCGTACAATATACTATACGTTTTTGAAAACTGAGATCATATGTACATTACCGCGAAAGCTCGATTGACAAAATCAAAGAAAAATGCACATTATTCTTACGAATGATTAATGAACAGTGTTAGCAATTGAAATTCAAATCGTCAAACACAACCACTCATAAAAAAAACTTATAAATATAAATTAGTTAATCAACAAACAAACGAACGAATAAAAATCATTACTCTGACGAAACTTCGTGCCATCATGCCATCACCTCGCACAAAAGAGGGCCCCTTTAAAGGAGACGCGGCACACCCTCAGGTGCGCCATATGGCACTCGCTCACCTGTGGCGCCCATGCCGCTCACTCTTTTTGTGCGCGGCGATGGCGCTGAGCTTCACATTTAAAACCCGTCCGCCTCAGCTTCGGGCTCCACCTTCAGCTCGCGTTTAGTTGAACAATTTGAATCCATGGCAATTGCACCAGTAGAATAAGTAGAATCATTGACGAATGCACCAGTGGAAACATTCGGATTCGAATAACTGGCGAATGCACCAAAATATTTCGCCTAAAAGAAAAACATACTATTAGGTTTATAATAAAGTTTTACTTCTTTCAAACACAACGAAATACTTGGAATGAACCACACATGTACAGACAAGTTAGATAAACCGTATACAGCGGAACAAGCCTAGTTGTCGCAGTCGCCTACCAACATGCAGATTCTCAATTGTGTCTACATAGCGATTAGCTTACTTACTTACGTGCCTTAGCTACCTTATGAGTTTAACGTTTTTCTAGGCCTGAACGAAGTACGCAATACTACTTTGTCCCCAGATACAATGGTACAGTCCCAGATTTAACCGTGTGGCCACAAAATAATAGATGATTCCTTCGATCAATTGATCAATTACTTGGTAAATTATTAACTAAACAAAGTATATATTACCAATATTTCTGCTTCCCTACGGTAGACATCTTGTTTCTGCCGTCTCCGCGAATTCTCTTTTTCTTCACGTCTTTTCCTCTAAAAGGGTTAGCTTTACTTTTACGTCCTGGTGCCAAAATTTCAACCTGCATGAAGGTAATTAAATATGCAAATAGGACAATTAAAATAAAGAAAGGGTGCCGTCTGAAGCATCCGTACCTTTTGGTAAACTATTTCCCTAACAAAAGATATGGACGCGTTAGTGGACAGAGTTTCAAGGCAGTATTGTACCTACTGTGGGACATCTGCTTATGATACTTATGTCCTATGTATCCTATGCAAATTTGGTGCCGGTAGCTTCGGAACGGGCACCAAAAATTTGCATAGGATACGTAGGAAATGCATATCATATGTGCGAACTGTTTTAACGTGACCCCCAAATAACCACCTTCGCCTCGATGAATCCTGGTGCATGGCTGCCACATAAACGCTGTCCATTGAGTTTTCCGGAGATTATATCATTCCTCATATTTTCAGTGATATCTATTGCGTGCTTCGCTAATTCTTCTCTTCTCTCCTTCTTGATCACCGATATGGTGATTCCTCCACCTCGGCCCGTTCTGCAGCATTTTACACAATGAAATGTCATCTCGTATCTGAAAACTATTCAATTAACAGTATATTTATGAACAAATGGTAAAAATACTCACAGGTTTGAACACAAATGACCAAAGAAATACTAAAACTCTGTGATAAAGTTCTTGACTAATTGCTTTGTGAATCCCACCTCAAATCCTCCGTTTGATGTTCTTCACGCTATCTTCCGTTCAACTAGTCAAATACATGTAGCAAGGTTACCCCTTCCGGAGAACTCAAAGGTTATTGAGCTTTCCCACCTATAATATCAATCATATAATACTCGCGTATATGAGCGAAACAAAACTAAACTGATAGGTAGACAAAATAATACAAACTAAACAACGCTCCGGGGTGTCAAAAAAAAAGAAAAAAGAAATACTTGCGCGCCTTTGCAAATTCGCAACAAACGCACAGCAGTTGGCCCCGTCTTCTGGATATGCTGCATGTTTACTTCCCTAGTGCTCTCGCTCCCGCGCACGTTCTTTTTGATTTCTTTTATTCTTTTGCATCTCTTCACTTGATGCAGTCCCTCGTCTTTTTCGGGGACTGGTTTTCGCGGTTCGGGTTTCCTCGGCTTTCCTGCTGCATTTCGATCGAATGTCGGCCGCTGCGGTTGAGTTCCGGTTGACAGAGCCCTTGCCTTGGGTTTCTCCCTTCTTGTTCATTCATTGATTTCTTCATAGCACCTTACTTCTAAAAGATTTCTCAGTTTCAAATGAATTTCGGCTTTTTTTTTCGTTCGTTCCTTTCTTTAAAAATCATCGCTTTTCCAGGGTAGAATTGTAGATCGCTACCCCACCGATAGTAGAATAATACCCATAAAAAAACTATAATACCACATGGTAAAATGCTACCCCATAATTTTTGTTCTTACGAAGAATGGTACCCCAGATGAAAAATAGTACCCCCACCTGATGAATACTACCCCGTGTTTTACTTCAGTTGTCACCTTCTTGTGTAGTCTTTTTTAAACGTAATTAACATGACCACCCCATCTTGGTAGTCTTCTTGAAACGTAATTAACATGACTACCCCATTCTTCATTATTGAATACTTTATTCTGAAAAGAACAAAAGCGAAATAATACAGCGTGAACAAATACATACAAAAAAAAAACGTAAAGCGAAATACTGGACAACACAAAAATACGGAAAAGGTTCGTAGGTAAATGGCTATAGGCTATACGTGGGGATAAGTAAGAGAATTTCGATTGAGCCGAGTTTTGAAAATTTCTACACTAGAAGGGAAGGGATGGAAAACTTCAAGAGGTAAGGAATTCCACGATCTGACTACGCGCCTTTGGTAGAAGTGACATGAGACATCAGAGCTAGAAGAACAATGTTTCAGTTGATATGTGTGACAATTACGAGGAGGACGGTCAGAAAATTCGAAAGAAGGAGAAGGGTAAAAATCACGAGAGAAAACAGAACGATAACAACGTACAAGGTCATAAACTATTCTACGGTGTTCGAGAGGTTTCAGATCAAATGAATGGAGGAGATCAACGTAAGGAACTGCATCGGTTTCGGGAAAACATTTCTTATAGGCGAACGATAAAAACCGCTTTTGGACAGCTTCAATTTTGTTTATTAGGGTAAGTTGGTGAGGATTCCATACTTCTGAAGCATATTCCAAGAGAGGTCTACAAAAAGCAATGAAAGCAGCACGGTAAGTGGAAAGATGTGGAAATTTTATAGACCGTAGGATACAATAAGAAACGCGTTTACTACTTGAAATGATGTTATTGATATGAGAGGTGAATGAGAGATCACTACCTATAGTAACACCAAGGTCTTTACAATCCGTGGGATGGTCAAGGATACGATCGGCAATACGGAAAGGGTATTCAAATTGACTACATACATCAAGAATGAAAGACTTGCTACTAGAACAATGCATTTGCCAGAGAGAGCACCAATTGTCAAGGGACTGTAGATCAGATTTGATAACGGAAAAGTCAAAGTGGGGATCAACGATAGGACGATAAATTTTTAAGTCATCGGCAAACAAAAGACATTTACTAGTGATATGGTCAGGTAGATCATTTATAAATAAAAGAAACAGAACAGGTCCTAAAACACTTCCTTGAGGAACACCACTAGAGGCTACACGGATGGATGAGGTAGATTCGCCTATACGAACAGAAAAGGTACGACTAGAAAGATAACTGTTTATCCACCTGATTAGCATGGGAGAAATTGCATAGGTTTGCATTTTGTGGATAAGCAGTTGATGGTTAACTTTATCGAACGCTTTTTCGAAATCAATATAAGCACAAGCGGTCTGGTGATTCAAATCCTTAGATGAAATCCAATCTTGGAGCATTATAAGCAACTGAGAGGCCGTTGAATGATTAGAACGAAAACCAAATTGAGCGGAGGACATAAAATTATTCCTATCCATGTGACCGACAATGGACTGCTTAATAATAATTTCTAACAATTTGCACACAGAAGAGGTAAGGGAAATAGGGCGATAATTGGAGCATAGAGTTTTCGAGGACTTTTTATGTAGTGGGGTAACAATGGCAGTTCTCCATTGCTGAGGAACTTCGCCAGTAAGAAGAGAGCAATTGAAGAGTTTACATAAATGGGGAGCGAGCAAATGAATACATTTCAACAAAAAGTAGGATGGAATATCATCGGGTGTACGACTACACTTTGACTTTAATTTACGGCTTGCATCAATTACATTAGAAGGGGTACAGAGGAAGGGATCATCAACAACGGTGCATACACGATTATCAAGGAGTGGGTAGATTTGTAATAGGGCCAGGGTCAGAGAAAACTGAAACGAAATAATCTGCAAACACTTCAACAATTTCCGGCTTATTTGTTAACAAATTTGTGGTACATGGATCCTCAATACAAGAAATTTCAGAATTTACCTTAGTTGTGCGAAGATAGGAATAGAAACGGCGAGGGCAACCACTAGAAATAATTTTGCGTTCACGATAGGAATAGAACTTTCTACAGTACTTACGATAAAGGACAGAAATTTTCAAAAAGTTATCAAAAGAACCTGTCTTCAGGAAATGGTTCCAGGCTTGTTGGCGTCGTTGATCGGTTCTGAAGATGTGGGCAGGGACTTCCTTGACGGTACCTATCCGTTTCTCAGGGACAAACAAAGTTATGCAATTGGATAATAACGAACAAAAATGGTCATATCGAGATTGAAGGGAGGAATTGCTGTCAGAAACAAAGGACCAATCGATACACGATAAATGATAATTAATAAGGTCATAATCAGCGGAATAAAAATCGCGAGTGAACGTACTAGGAGGACAATTAATTTCACATTTAATGGAGAATAGAATAGAACAATGGTCACTTCTGCCAAAGGGTTGTTGTACTGCGCAGGAAAAAACCACGCCATCCGCGGACAATATTAAGTCAAGAATGTTATCAGAACGAATATAAGTTGGAACGTGAACATGGAGAAGTAAATCGAAACAATGCATAAAATTTTGCAATAAATCACACAAATTACCGGGAAAAGAAGGGCCAGGTTTGACGGGAATATTGAAGTCACCAGTAAGAATGGAATTTTCAGTAACGTAAGGAGATAATTCACTAAAAAGCTCTTCTGTATCACACGCCGAAATATGAGGGGGACGGTATACGGAGAAAACACGAGTTGACTGACCTGACTTAGAATTGCACAAATCTACGATAACTACATCACATCCAGCACAGTTAAACGAGGCAACAAGTATGGAAATTACGTTCTTACGTATAGCTAACAGGACACCTCCACCATGGGAATTTCTATCACAACGATAAATGTTATAATAACCAGACTTATCAAAGATTGAAGTGGGGTAGTTTTCATGTAACCACGTTTCTTGAACACTAATTAGGGAATAAACACACGATTCTAAGAGAACGGATAATTCAGCCTCATTAGACTTAGCAGAACGAACATTAAAGGATACACACTTCAGTTCTGAGTTAGTTGTGGTCCCCTTTAAAGTCCACTCTGCCTCGTTTAGGTAAAGGAAGTCTAAGGATGAGACGGGGGCGAGAAGGAGTAGAACCTATACGAGGTGTGGCACTCTTGCGTTTTTTAGGACGCGTACGCTTCTGGGAATAAATCTCGAGCGGTTCAGAGCACACGGAGATGGCAGATACCGAACCAGTGTCGTCGTCATCGGGTGGTGGCACGGGGGGCAAGACTGAACGATAGGCGACACTTGTAGTTGTCACGGGCAGTGGCACATCAACGCAAACGGGAGCTGGCACATCAACGGAAGAGGAAGTACTGGGGGTGCTGGGGGAGGGGAGCGGAGGAATGGACTGGGCCGGGGCTGTAGCAGGGTTCGGGCGGGGAAGTCGAATGAAGATGAACCTCATGTAGTACGGGGCGTCTAGCATGGATCTGGTCTTGAACGTAGAAACCAGGTTTCGAGCTTGATGGCTGTTCTTGAATTGGACTTTCATCAGGCGAGGGCGTGACGGGTTCGGAACGCCCATACGGTAGCTGTCCAAGACGGTGGCGTCGAGACCGAAATATGTTAGCAGATCATATATGAGATAACGGTCATGGCAACGTCGAACATAAGGAGTGATCAATGGATCAGGAGGGAACTCGGGCAGACCATATAGCACAACTGAGTGGTCAGCACAATATGTCACCTGTTTCTCCTCGTACTCCGGTATGTCCCGCAGAGCTTCGAACGGGGGAATTGCGATGGGGTGAGCAGGGTGAGCAATGTCCATCTGCAGCAGACGGGGTATCTTCTTTCCAGCCATCCTCCTCTCCACTCCACACGCAGCTCCCAAGAATCGGCACTCGCCCGGCAGCGGCACCTCAAACTTGGGTATTTAAACCATTAGCATTTGGGGTAGTCATGTTAAAAGGAAGTGAACATGGCTACCCCATTAATAACCCCAATGGGGTAGCCATGTTCACTTCCTTTTAACATGACTACCCCAAATGCTAATGGGCTAGTCATGTTAAATTCATTTTAACCTAACTACCCCAGTTGTTCATTATTGATTATATTGGGGTAGTCATTTTAATTTAACATTCTTACCCCAGGGGCTAGTAACCACATTCGTCGCGATAGTAATGTTAAAGATTCTATTAAAAAAGTGACTGGGGTACTATTCTGTAAAAAGGGGCTAGTATTTTTAAAAAAGGGGTAGTAAACCACATTCGTCGCGATAGTAATTTTAAAGATTACCTAGGGCCTAGGGGTGATACATAGGTTCCCCAACGCAAAAATACTACCCCATTTTTACAAAATTACTACCCCATTTAGGAAGTTTACTACTCCATAGCTAGGGGTAGTAAACTACCGCTGGGGTACTGCACTTAACTGAACTCCCTACTTTGGGGTAATATTTATTCTACGATGCGAAGAAAACTACCCCTTTGTTGTGGGGAGTCATATTCCCATTTTGGGTAGTCAACTACCACGGGGTAGAATTCTTCATTTTTACCCTTTTCCAGTGACCATGGCAGAGCTGGACGAGGACACAAAATCGATCACCCCATTGCCGAATGGATACCGTGGGTACTATGGACAGGTATTCTTTATCACTTGCTTTTGAAACAGTTCATACTTTTTCTGCTTCGGAGAGAGCTAGAGAGAACTTCTGATGCATCTGATGGACAATGCCAGCTTCGGACGTGAGATGCTAACAGTCGTACATAAGTTAAGGACTAATGTTAGGGTTAGTGCAGTATATTTCATAATTTCACCATAAAAACGGAACGGAATCAATTAACTAAGTACTAACCGTTGAATGAATATACAATAATCGTTTAGGAGTTTGGTCTGGACGACAGTGGTGTGGAGCTGTTTCTGCAGCTCTTGGAAGCGAAGGGAAACTTTATTTATAACAAAAGATTGCCGCGATACAAGGACTCATTGACTAAGAAGAAGTTCTACATCTCTTGTGAAGAGCAGCTTATGTTTGGAAAACAGGATGGTGAGTTTACATAAACTTAATTCAGTCAATTGCCCGTTTTCCTTGAAATTTTTAGCGCGCGTTCGGGTTGGATCAAGAGATGTCAATTAATTGCGGAGAGTGCAAAATACAGTATGAATTTGCTTGCAAAAAATCTCACACATTTTTTTTTAACTTTTCATGCTAATTCATACTGTATTTTGCGAATTAAACGTGACATTCGCTTTAAAGCGTGTAAGCTTCCCCTTAACAGCTTCCTTCTTGGGAACTGTGTGCCATAATACGTTTCTAATTCACTTTTAGTGAATTACTTTAATTGATTTTCAGGAGAGACGGCTAAGCGACTCTATGAACGCCTAAGGCTCGATTTCAGAAAAGCAGCCGAAATGGTATGTTTATTTGCTGTACTATATATCTGCTTCTCTATTCAACACTGTATTATGATATGTTACTATATGTATCCAAAAGGGGTTGGGTACCTCGTACCTCCGAGGAATAGCTGTGTGCAAAGTTTGTTGTAGAACTGTACCCCCAGAGAACAACCTACTGCTACCTGCACTAAAAATTTACCCCTATTTTCACGTGGCGTGATGTAGGTGACTAGGTGACGTCGAACGTTGCCTATTTCTACAAGAGTGTTTCAGGAGCAATTGCCCTGCGAATACGGACGTGTGAACAACACATTTCCATTTATGGACTCTGCGCGCTTCTTGTTGCCGTTTATCCATTACAAGATCCTTGCGAGGTAACTTTATATTATTGACTTTATAGAATTTTCTTTTAGTTTCCCCGTTTTTACACCTCAACTGTACCAAGTCATGTGCGTAAACCGAGCTTATGTTGTGCTCTTTTTAGCTTAGAATTGACAGTTTCTGTGTTTTTCGGTGGTGTAGTTCTATCTGTTTGGTATTATTTCGATGCATAACATGGGGCTAAGAACGATTTGTTTCACGCAAATAAACCTTTTTACATTTTTCAAATTGGTGCCGGAGATGGCCAAAAGCCTGTTCGACATTATGACAACAATATGATTCACCACACCAATTTACATATAAATGTACTGGTTTCCCGAGATGGTCGATGCATCATTTTTCGCATTTTTTTGTGACTGAGTCGTAGCTGATTGTGAGTAATGAAGTTTTGCTTGCTCGGTTGTATAATATAATTTTAGTTACAGCACCAGCAACGAGGAAAGCGTGTGCGATGTGGACAACACAAACGATACGGATGAGTATTCCAAACTTCTGAATGATGTGCTGTCGGCGACGTCCTCAGCGACTGCCAAGAAGAGACCTGCTCCACAGGTGTCGATGGACGGAGAAGAACCGACCTCGTCGTCTTCGGCCAGAAAGAGACCGAGGAGTGATAGAGGAGGTGAGAATTTTGGAGAGAGAGAGAGACCGAGGGGGTGAGACTACTAGAGAGAGGTAGAGAGAGAGACCGAGGAGGTGAGAGTTAGAGAGAGAGAAAGAGAGAGACCGAGGAGGTGAGACTTCTAGAGCGAGACCGAGGAGGTGAGACTTCTAGAGAGAGAGAGTCCGAGGGTATGAGATTTGTAGAGAGAGAGAAGGAGAGAGACCGCGGCGTAAGACTTTTAGAGAGAGAGAGAGAGAAAGAGACCGTGGAGGTGAGACTTCTAGAGAGAGAGAGACCGTGGAGGTGAGACTTCTAGAGAGAGACCGAGGAGGAGAGAGGAGGTGAGACTTTTAGAGAAAGAGAGAGTCCGAGGAGGTGAGACTTCTAGAGAGAGAGAGGCCGAGGAGGTGAGACTTCTAGAGAGAGAGAGAGGAGGTGAGACTTCTAGAGAGAGAGAGACCGAGGAGATGAGACTTCTAGAGAGAGACCGAGGAGGTGAGACTTCTAGAGAGAGAGACCGAGGAGGAGAGAAGAGGTGAGACTTTTAGAGAGAGAGAGTCCGAGGAGGTGAGACTTCTAGAGGGACAGACCGAGGAGGAGAGAGTTGTAGAGTAGAGAGAGAGACCGAGGAGGAGAGAGTTGTAGAGAGAGAGAGATAGGATAGAGAGAGACAGAAGGAGAGAGATTTCTAGAGAGAATTTTCGATGACATCCAAGACAGAACGAGACGTAACTTCCTATGTTTTTTTAGAATCATCTTCATTGGGCATTATTATGCAAGCGATGGAGCAGCAGAACTTGATCTTCGCCGAGATTGCGAATGCGGTGATGGCGAAGCTGAACTCTACCTCGGGCAACCAATTGTCGCCGGAAATCGCGGAAATAGTCACGGCTATCGAAAAGAAGCTGGCCACGGTAAAGAAGCCGCTGAATAAGATGAAGTTCCTAGTCCATGTGCACGAATCTATTGAAAAGTTTACGGTGGCGGATTGAATTTAAAGGTATTGTTGGCTCATTGGTTGATGTTTATGACGAGTGTAGGGGTTTTATTGGTTTGGGTACTCGTGTATAGGGGTAGGTATCTGGTATCCGAAGTGAAGCGCCTCCCGTGTCTGTCTTTGTAGTTACCTCGAAGTGTGGGGAAGTTCTCCCAAGTCTTCCATTCATATTTCTTATTTATGGGAGCAGATCACCTCCCGCCTCCCGGAAAATGCTTGTAGTGAGACGTGGGCAACTTTCCCTTGTTATGTAGACCTACCCCGGTGTGCGAGGTGCGAGTACCCGAGCAATTTGCTATTTTAAGTTCAAGTTTGGTTTGTATTGTATAATAAGCCGTATGCGTGCATCCGTATTGTATAATGAGCCATAATGGGTCAATGTAAATTTTATTTAAGACAACAGCCGGCAAACTCTATTACCTCGTTATTTATTGTGTACGTTATTTTGAAGCTTTTTATCCTATGTGTATTTCTATTTCAGAGGTTTGGGTATGGTGTATTTATTGACTCTTTTAGAAATATGTAGGTTAAACATTTTTATTTACTAATTCCTTTTTACGAACCGCGGCATCTTAACGATCTCATTACATAGGTTATTGAAATTGTTATGTTATTCGTGTTTTATTAACCAAAGACTAACTTTTTTTAATAAAGTTTTTTTATCGAATAATACCAGTGTGTTTGTCAAGAAAGACAGTAATGTTAGAAAAAGATTTTTCTAATTGTGAATTAAATTTTTCGAAAGCGCATCACCGTGAAATAAGTATTGTTTTCTGAAGAAACCACCGCTTACTGTATACTGTACACTAGGACATCTAGTGCTGAAAAATCTTGCTTTTTTATGCTTGGTTAGATTTCAGCCTAGTTAGGTTTACATATTTTGTTTTTAGGCGCGCAATTGGAAAAAAGACTTGGTCAATACACGTATAACATTTCTTATCTGTACTGCAAGGGGGAATTGATTGCAGAATAGCGTTGCGCAAGTTTATGACTTGCCAACATAGACTGACAAACTTCATTTTCAAAGCATTGATTCTTTTTCTTACTTAAAACGGTATAAAAGCCGCTTTTTCTAATTGTAAGCTATGATGTGCATCTGAAATCAATTCTATGCATGACTAGATTTTTTTATTATAATCATAGTAAATTGCATGCATTGTGTGGGTCCAAAATGGCTTCAAGAACCGGCCGTTATTTCGCTTCAACTATCCGATTTGTTTCTTTTTTTTTTCGTAAAGTTTTTATGAATACATCATAGGACCTAGGCCGATTTGCAACAAATGAAATATTTTTAGATTATTATTTTTATTCCTTGACTGTGGACCGAGTTAAAAAAATGGCTGCCGAGAGACGCCTACTGCGCGAAGTACAAGAAATGGCAAGGAATCCGCCGGAGTCCTGCAGTGCCGGTTAGTTTCTCATATTAACCTCAGGATACTATAAGTAATCATGAATAGTTGTAATGATAATGAACTTAAGAACTGGGAGGTAAAGGTAAAGTGTCTCTACTCTGTTCCTACTTGACAGGGAGTTTCCCTCAAACACCCATATTGACAGGGAGTTTCCCTCAATGACAGCCTGTCGCCCGTATCAAAAAGCCCTATTCACAACAGTTCCTAACTGACAGGGAGTTTCCCTCAATGACCGTAACCTGTCGCCCATCGACATGAGTACGCTAGCATCCAATCCACGAATAGTTCTTTTTTTTAACACGTCTGCTGTATTTCGCGTACGTTTTATTATTTTTTTTCGGATTTTTTATTTTGGGAAATGAAGACTTTGCTTTACTTCTTTGTTAATGTTATATTTCGTGCTTTGTTTTTGCGTTTCGTACTAAACCGTTTCCCCTGCAGCTTGAACCTCACTGGATCTCATCGAGGGTTTCGGTAACAGTCATTGCAGAGGACGATATTTCTCAGTATGTTAAGTCTCAATTTTAAAATTCATTGGAACCATTCCGCTATTAAGATCGGGAGTAGCAAACAAGTCAAAGGAATGTGAAAAGCTGCTGGCCACGAATGTACCAAGCGTGTCTCTCTAGATGGTACGTTGCTTTAATGCGTAGTTTTATTCAAACGCCAATCACCACTGTATTAGATGGTATTACTAAATGCCCAGCAAGTCATGTTTATTTCACGTTCCAGGTATTATCACCTTCAAAACTTTCGGCCTCCGTTATGTCTCACTTGAGTGTTAGTAAAAGGTTGGGTTTGAGGCTTTTTCTCCTTTCCATTTGTCAGCTGCTGCATTGCATAAAGACCTTCATGGTTTTCTTACTGTGAGTACTAAACATAGTGATACAATTCAAACGGAACTGAGCTTTTTAAATAAAGGTATACTGAATAGGATATATAATATTTTGCACATACACTGTGTGGAATTTAGAGCTAGAGGAACGCGGTGGATTAATCTAGCAATACGATTTGATATTCGCTTTACTGAACTGTTCTTTAGGAAAGTGCGAAAAACGAACTGGAAGGGAAACTGGTTGGTTGTATAGTGATTGTGGTTTTTATGTTAATCTTTTCGCAGTTTCAGCACCAAACCAAATAAGATGAGGAGCGGGAATGCAGGAATGCTAAGTAGTTGGAGAACGGGAATGGGTATCGATGGGACACGACATAAAAAGAGGAGGAAGGAGGGAGAGGAATGTTAGAAGTTCATCGCATCACCGCCGGATACACCTATTCAGAAGGTGTGGAAATTTTCATATTCGGAAACCAATTGTCAAAATTGTTGTATTGGATTACTCATCGTGATGTTTTAGGTGTCGCACGAAATCATAAGCGGACAGTACTTGGATGGCGACGCTCTACCGCACTACCGCTCTACTATCCTTCATAAGGTTTGTACAAGTTACTGTCATATTTATGCTGAGTCTGAGTTGAAACTACGCATTTCGGAAATTTGCAATTTTAGCTAAAGAAATGCAGATTAGTTGATAGAAGAGCACTCCAGCATTTGAGTGGATTTCCCAATAGAGGAGCATTTCTGTATTGCAATGGAATCCATTTATAGTATTTAACATTTAGCTATTTCCTATTTGCCAAGTGGGAGAGTATGTGTTTTTCGTTAACTGCCCGTCCATACCATCGGTATTATAGTATACTTCACTTTTATGTGTACAAATTAAAGTTTGGTTTGCTAATGCCTAAAATAGTTTGTTATTTAGGTTCCGTTCCTTTCCGTGCCTTGTTGCTTTGGTTCCTCTACAAATAGTGAAATAGCGCTGAATCGCTGAATGGAAAAGCGGACCATCATGTTGGATGTACATGAGTATAGCACACACGTTTTGCAACTCATCGACGGTTTATTAGTATTGTGGTAATTGTTTTTATATTTACTGTGTGTTATGTGTTATTAATGGTTTGTTATGTATTGAAAAGCTGTTAGGATTGACCGAACGAAAAATATGACTACATTGCAAAGAAACCAGTTCATCTGATGATTTCGGTCCATCCGTCCATCTTAGATCTTGTATGATTTATGATTTCTGTATTACAACTGCATTTTCCGTATTGTTCAGGTTGTACTCACTTTTATTTACAGCGTCGGGTTAACTCTGAAAATTTAGTTTTAAGTTTGGTAGTGTTTTAGTTTTACTGGTCTCACGTCCCGCAATTTTCATGTAGTTGACGTTTTTCCGTTCTTTTTTATTCACTTACTTTTCTGTTTTGTTGTGATTTAGTTTTGTCCTTGGCTTAAGTTTGATAAGGCTAGATTTGCTTGTTTGTGCTAAACATATGAACATATTTAGAATATAATTTATAAGTAAATTAGTATTTATTAATAGAATGTAGAGGATTATAGAGTATAGAATTTGGAAGTATTAGGGTAGCATTCACGTCGGGTGTTTATTTACAGAGTGTAGAGTTTTTATTGTACTGTAGAATAGCGAGCTACTATTTAGAGTAGTATTTTGTGTTTGTTAGTCAGTTTTTCGTTTTTAATCATGCAATATTTAAGCGCAATTTGCAATATTGAAGCGAAATATAAGTTAAGTCGCTTAATTGTAGACATAATATAAGTTAAGATATATTGTAGTTGTTACGTCTACAAAAATAAGTATATTGTAGTTGTTACGTGTGCAAAAATAAAGTTTTTATTAATTTGCTGATGTTATATTGGTGCGGTTATTGGGCGGTATGCGGGGGCGGGGCTGGTGCATTAAATGTATATTTGTTCTACTTCTTGTCTAAACTACCGTAGGGTACACCTGATGCTACACTATTCGTAGCAGTCTGACTCCGTGTCGCCAGGGTTCTGTCTTTGGGGGCCCGAAAGGACGCCACCGTGTCAGTTTCAGCGGGCGACACCCTGCCAAATAGGAACATAGAACTCTAGTACCGCACACACAATTAGAATTAGTGAACTTTTTGGGAGTTACTGTTTTTGGGAGATGTACTATAGTGACGAATGTACATACATAGGTACTAGGATTGCATAACACTGAGCAAAATTAAAATTTGACATGAACATTCAAAGCGAATATAAAAGCTTCTAAGCGAATATTTTCAGTTTGCAAAAAAAAGTAATTAATGTACAAAGGGTGTGCCAAAAGCTGTAAACCGGAGGTGGTGCATGCAATCTCGCGCTCAGATTTCGCCAGGTTATCGCGGCGCACCACCCGGGTTCCATCAGTGTTATGTATTATATTTCAGCTCCTGTGGGTGACGATCTCTACTTGTGGCAGGCTTGCATTCAAGGGCCTAAAGATAGTCCTTATCACGGAGGATTCTTTTACCTTTCTATGGAATTTGATAAGGAATATCCATTCAAAGCTCCGGAGGTAAGGTATGATAATTATGATAAGTCCCGTCGACCTATCGTGTCGTGCTTACTGTTAGATAAGTTAAGAAAGTATCGTAACATTACACTTATACTTTAAACTCATCCCGTTTCATCAAAATACTGTATGTCTTATATACGTACTATTGTGTGCCAGACTCGCGCCGCGCGCGCCTCCGATTTTGTTTAACTTCCACTACGCTAGATTCTTGCTCGCATCTAACGTGTTTCATAGATGTCAAATTATCCATAAAATTATCAAGGATGACGAATAACCCATGAGGGCTCTCTACGTGTTGGCGAATACGGCATCTAGCTTTTCAAGAGAAGGTTCTGTGTTGCTGCCCACATTTCGATTATACGGTAACGCAACAAGCCGAAGACTGACAGCAAGCCGAAGACTTCAAACTCGAGCACAACATATTTAACAATAAGCTGACTTCGAACGTAAAGATCCATGTTTTTCAGGTCACATTCAAAACGAAGATCTACCACGTGAATGTTGGTGACGTGGGTAATATTTGTGTGGACATTTTGGGCAAGAATTGGTCCCCGAGTACGACTGTTGCGCAGGTATATACATATATAACATTGCATTCTTTCTATGCTTACTCTTTCTTGATCTACACCATTGACCATTGTAGCACTCATGAAACTCCGCGTGCAATAGGTGCGCGCCACCAGAGGCCGGTTTCACCAACATTTCAGAGGGTACACGGAACTTCCGTTGCACGGAAGAAACTTGTCACAAGTTTCTTCCGTTGAACGGAAGTTCCGTGCGATCTTACTTGGCTTCTCACCAACATTTACGTCCGCTCTCTGTTCCTACTTGACAGGGAGTTTCCCTCAAACATCCATATTGACAGGGAGTTTCCCTCAATGACAGCCTGTCGCCCGTATCAAAAAGCCCTATTCACAACAGTTCCTAACTGACAGGGAGTTTCCCTCAATGACCGTAACCTGTCGCCCGCCGACATGAGTACGCTAGTGTCCAATCCACGAATAGTTCTTTTTTTAATACGTCTGCTGTATTTCGCGTACGTTTTATTATTACATAGGTGAATTTAGGCCCGGGGGCCGGTAATTTTGCAGAATTCCCCTGGGGCCGGCTCTTTCAGCTCAGGGGGCCGGTGGAAGACATTTGGAGGGCCGTAAAGTGCGAAAATCCCGGGGCAGGCCCTTTCGCACTAAGCGCGCATTTACGGTGCATTTTGTTTTTGGACTTCAAATTTTCGCAACTTTTCGCCGGAAGATTTGCAGAATTCTCCCCGTATTCTTATTTTCTGCTACTTTATTGTTTTGTTTGTTTATTTCTTTCATTTATTGCAATATTGCCAACTTCTTTTCAGTTTTTCCTCATTGCAACTGTGCCTCGAACGATATTCACCACTGTTCTGTGTATTTTTAAGCGGTGGTGTATTTCGAGTTGAGTACCTGGTGTCAGTTCTATCGTCACACGAAAACCTGCTCGGTGAAAGAAGAATTATTGTGTGTTGTGGACGATAAGAGGTTTGTTGTACTTTTGTGGCTGTTTTCTTGTTATGTCTCCCTCGTCCCTCGCCTATTCTGACTTATTTTATTTTAGATTTGATAGTCCGACCGCTAGCCTGCAACTCTGGCCATGGTGGCATGCTCAAAGGAATACTACCACAAACAAGTGCACCCTGAAAGGAACGAGGTATAGTTGTTAACTTTAGGGTTACAGTGTTGTTCTGATTGCACTGAATTGAAATGTCTTATTCTCATGGAGTCGCATAGCCATCAACAGTTCTCAGTTCTCACTGTGTGCCATGCAAAATGCACACGGTAAATTTATTACGCATGAGGCGTTTAGACTCTGAAACACGCGGACTCAAACTTGCTGATGTGATCTGTGATCTTTTCGCTCTGAAGTCTGGAGATGCTGGGTGAACAAGGGTTGAGGTAGTTATTTTTCTGCTTCTCAGTTTAATTTTATTGTTGTTCAAATGCATGTTTACCGGACTGTGTTCATATGATAATTACGGCGCTTACAAGACCCGGAAAGATTGGCCAATCATACATGTACGTGTTTTAGATTGACACTGGAACCTACCTACATATACATCGACAGTGAGGTGCTCTTGGTTGTTCAAATTATGGGACCCCTCAATTGTTACATGTAAGTGCTCTGCTAGTGTCCTTTAAAATCGTAATGTCTGGCTTTTAACCTTACCCCTTCGTAGTAAACATATAGTAAATATTCCTTCAAAAATCACCACGCTACCCAGTCGTTTAAATGTTTCATTTAGTAGTGAGATCATGGGAGTGCAAAAGCACCTGCACCAATGGACGACTTGTTTTACTTCTGGAAGGATATTGATGGGCTTCTAACTTAGTAAGCAGTTATTACTTAACTTATTAAGCACTTATTGCTTAACTTAGTAACTAGGGTAAGCAACACTTATTCTTATTAGATGAAGTCCAAATTTAATGGGTAAAATCGTCATTCACTGAACTGAAGCTCAACCATAATTTGTGTGTTAAATACGTCAGTTTTATTTTTAAATGTGTTTTCAGGCTGCTCAACGCCATCTCTGTGTCTTTTCTCCAATGGTTTGGAAATCACAACTGTGGATACGACGAACGAGAGTGAAAAAATGTGAAAAAATGTGAATACCACTTTATTCAGACATACAATCATCACACATAGACTTAAGCATGTAGAATCCAGGGTCCCGTTTGCTCTCGAAGTCGGGGATCTTCATTTTAGCTCCAAATTCATTTTATTCTCTCAGCATACTTTCATTTTTATCCATACATGGGAAACCAAAAACCCCGATTTCGCCCCGATCAAGTCCCTCAAAAAATCGGGCCGTGATCGGGGCGAAATCGGGGTTTTCCGACAAATGATCGGGGCGAAATCGGGGTTTTGGGAAATAATCGGGGCGAAATCGGGGTTTTTTGACAAATGATCGGGGCGAAATCGGGGTTTTCACTTTCCTGTGTACTCTCTTAAATACTCGCATGCTTAGGTCACATATCCCATCTTAACTATCTTTTCTTACTTAAAGTATTATTAGAAAATTATCTTTAAGCTGTGTTGTGAGTTGTGCCTGCTGCGTTAGTTGTGTATGCTATTATCTTATTAAAGTGCTTAATATTGGGCTTTAGAAGCCTGCAATTCCTATCCTTCAATCGTTATTGCAGTCCTAATAGCAATCTGTGTATACTAGTGTGTTAATTACTATATTTACCTTTTTACATGTAGAAAATTCTCAGTATGAGTCGTATTACAAATCAAACTCCCTAATTTACAGTCCTTTTTTGTTATTTATTGCAAGTATTGTGTTATTTTCTAATAAACTATTGTTAATTAATGTTGTTTATACATGGTGTGATATTGGTGATATTTTTTATACTGATTTTTATCCCGGTTTACTGTACTACAAAAAGGCCCTTCAAAGGCCCTTTCAAAAAAGCCCTCCAAATCCCCTTTCAAGGCCCTTCGAAATGACAAAATGTCCGAGGGCCGGCTCGGGGACGGCTCCCGTGTACAGATCGGGCATGCCCCGTTCCACTTTGAAGGGCCGGCCCTCGGGCCTCAACTCACCTGAGTTTTTTCGGATTTTTATTTTGGAAATGAAGACTTTGCTTTACTTCTTTGTTAATGTTATATTTCGTGCTTTGTTTTTGCGTTTCGTACTAAACCGTTTCCCCTGCAGCTTGAACCTCACTGGCTCTCATCGACGGTTTCGGTAACAGTCATTGCAGAGGACGATATTTCTCAGTATGTTAAGTCTCAATTTTAAAATTCATTGGAACCATTCCGCTATTAAGATCGGGAGTCGCAAACAAGTCAAAGGAATGTGAAAAGCTGCTGGCCATGAATGTACCAAGCGTGTCTCTCTAGATGGTACGTTGCTATTTTACTTTAATGTGTCGTTTTATTCAAACGCCAATCACCAATGTATTAGATGGTATTACTAAATGCCCAGCAAGTCATGTTTATTTCACGTTCCAGGTATTATCACCTTCAAAACTTTCGGCCTCCGTTATGTCTCACTTGAGTGTTAGTAAGAGGTTGGGTTTGAGGCTTTTTCTCGTTTCCATTTGTCAGCTGCTGCATTGCATAAAGACCTTCATGGTTTTCTTACTGTGAGTACTAAAAATAGTGATACAATTCAAACGGAACTGAGCTTTTTAAATAAAGGTATACTGAATAGGATATATAATATTTTGCACATACATCTGTGTGGAATTTAGAGCTAGAGGAACGCGGTGGATTAATCTAGCAATACGATTTGATATTCGCTTTACTAACTGTTCTTTAGGAAAGTGCGAAAAACGAACTGAAAGGGAAACTGGTTGGTTGTATAGTGATTGTGGTTTTTATGTTAATCTTTTCGCAGTTTCAGCACCAAACCAGATAAGATGAGGAGCGGGAATGCAGGAATGCTAAGTAGTTGGAGAACAGGAATGGGTATCGATGGGACACGACATAAAAAGAGGAGGAAGGAGGGAGAGGAATGTTAGAAGTTCATCGCATCACCGCCGGATACACCTATTCAGAAGGTGTGGAAATTTTCATATTCGGAAACCAATTGTCAAAATTGTTGTATTGGATTACTCATCGTGATGTTTTTAGGTGTCGCACGAAATCATAAGCGGACAGCATTTGGATGGCGATGCTCTACCGCACTACCGCTCTACTATCCTTCAGAAGGTTTGTACAAGTTACTGTCATGATTTTCTTTTCTCTATATAAATGATTATGATTTATGCTGAGTCTGAGTTGAAACTACGCATTTCGGAAACTTGGCAATTTTAGCTAAAGAAATGCAGATTAGTTGATAGAAGAGCACTCCAGCATTTGAGTAGATTTCCCAATGGAGGAGCATTTCTGTATTGCAATGGAATTCATTTATAGTATTTCACATTTAGCTATTTCCTATTTGCCAAGTGGGAGAGTATGTGTTTTCGTTAACTGCCCGTCCATACCATCTTCATTGGGTATTATAGTATACTTCACTTTTAAGTGTACAAATTAAAGTTTGGTTTGCTAATGCCTAAAATAGTTTGTTATTTAGGTTCCGTTCCTTTCCGTGCCTTGTTGCTTTGGGCTTTGGTTCCTCTACAAATAGTGAAATAGCGCTGAATCGCTGAATGGAAAAGCGGACCATCATGTTGGATGTACATGAGTATAGCACACACGTTTTGCAACTCATCGACGGTTTATTAGTATTGTGGTAATGGTTTTTATATTTACTGTGTGTTATTAATGGTTTGTTATGTATTGAAAAGCTGTTAGGATTGACCGAACGAAAAATATGACTCCATTGCAAAGAAACCAGTTCATCTGATGATTTCGGTCCATCCGTCCATCTTAGATCTTGTATGATTTATGATTTCTGTATTACAATTGCATTTTCCGTATTGTTCAGGTTGTACTCACTTTTATTTACAGCGTCGGGTTAACTCTGAAAATTTAGTTTTAAGTTTGGTAGTGTTTTAGTTTTACTGGTCTCACGTCCCGCAATTTTCATGTAGTTGACGTTTTTCCGTTCTTTTTTATTCACTTACTTTTCTGTTTTGTTGTGATTTAGTTTTGTCCTTGGCTTAAGTTTGATAAGGCTAGATTTGATTGTTTGTGCTAAACATATGGACATATTTAGAATATAATTTATAAGTAAATTAGTATTTATTAATAGAATGTAGAGGATTATAGCGTATAGAATTTGGAAGTATTAGGGTAGCATTCACGTAGGGTGTTTATTTACAGAGTGTAGAGTTTTTATTGTACTGTAGAATAGCGAGTTACTATTTAGAGTAGTATTTTGTGTTTGTTAGTCAGTTTTTCGTTTTTAATCATGCAATATTTAAGCGCAATTTGCAATATTGAAGCGAAATATAAGTTAAGTCGCTTAATTGTAGGCATAATATAAGTTAAGATATATTGTAGTTGTTACGTCTACAAAAATAAGTATATTGTAGTTGTTACGTGTGCAAAAATAAAGTTTTTATTCATTTGCTGATGTTATATTGGTGCGGTTATTGGGCGGTATGCGGGGGCGGGGCTGGTGCATTAAATGTATATTTGTTCTATTTCTTGTCTAAACTACCGTAGGGTACACCTGATGCTACACTATTCGTAGCAGTCTGACTCCGTGTCGCCAGGGTTCTGTCTTTGGGGGCCCGAAAGGACGCCACCGTGTCAGTTTCAGCGGGCGACACCCTGCCAAATAGGAACATAGCTATTGGCCTCTTTTCTAAAACACGCATACTACGGTAAGTCAATCCATGGCAATCTGCCAAGCGTGCATGCATTATGCCGGAAATTTAAATATGTCATCTCGCGAAATGCTTTATTTTTTGTTTGCTTTTTAATCAGTTGTTTATGTTCGTATGAATTTGTCTTACAAGCATTAACCATGTTATTGGGCCCTTTTTGGTTTTTCTGCGTATCTTTTACATTTATATTTGCAGTAAAATGGAGGAGGCAGAACCGAAGATACAAGTTATTATGGCCTGTAAAGTTAACATTAAAATGTATAATCGAGTTACAAATCAACGGAACTGCATGGTGATGTACAAAAATTGAAACATTTAAAAATATTTGCTTAAATACGAACATTCAGAAAATAAGAACACAACGTAAATGTAAAATAAGAAATAAGAATGGAAAAAAGTGGCAAGTAAGAGAAACTTCGACTCTCGACTGCAAGTTTCTCTTCCCATACATAAGCCTTACTTGCAACGGAACTTTCCGTGCGCAAGTAACTTCCGTGCGCTCTGAAATGTTGGTGAGAACGCAAGTAGCGCGGACTTACTTGCGCACGGAAGTTACTTGCGGTCTGAAATGTTGGTGAAACCGGCCTCTGGCCTCGTACGCATCTCACTCATCCTTGGGCCGCCGCGCCACGGCAGACCAGACCCTAATTTTTTTTTTGCGCGGCGACGGCGCGAAACGTACCTCATATATACCCTACCCTTTCCTCAGCTCTAAGGTATATATAAGGCATGCTAAGGGCTCTTGCATAGGTGTAACATCTACACATGTCCAAAGTACGAGTTTTATCCTGGTAGCTTACGAACTACTTTGTCTGGCAACACGTTATCAAGGAAATTTTTCGCCGTTCATTTACTCGTTTTCAGACAAAACCGTGTATGTCACCAATAACTTGACTTGTTTTAATTCAGGTTCTACTCGGCCTCGTCGTTCTAATGCTGAAGCCGAACCCCGACGACCCGATGCGTACGGGAATCGCCGAAGAATTCAAAAACAATCCCAAAAAGTACGAGGAAACCGCTCGAAGATGGACCAAAGAATACGCAAACGGAAATAATTAAATTGGAAATCTGACCTGAAATAAAATAGTTAAATATACACGCCAAAAACAGTATTTTATTCATTTTTTTCGTACAATTCGTGTCCATTTAAAATAGCGACGCATATTATTTGATGCATAATTACAGTAACCGGCTGAATGAAACAATTAATTCGAAAAGAAAATCAATACCCGGGGCTCGAGCCAATTTTTTTAAATTTTAAATGAATTATCATATGCAGGCATTTCGAGGGTTATTGTTGTCAATTTATATTGTGCATTTATTATCTGTTTTCTGTTTATTATACCCGCTCTTGTTGAAGTAGCTATCTGGTGCATTTGTAGGAACGTTCCACAGACTTTGTATTCACTGAATTGATTTCAGTCGTGGTTAACCGAAAAAACTGATTTCGTCCCATTTTATTTGTTAATTCTTGGTGGCTTTCACTTCGTCGTTGCACATTATATTGTCTGTTGGCGCAAACTTTTCGTTCCTGGTTTGTTTTTGCCCTTTGGTCAACCAATCCCTATCCCGAACGCGCCCAAATCAACTGTGCATTTGAAATTTTTTTCCCGCCGAAAACCTTGTACATTGGATTACATCGGAATAAGCGCGAAATTTAGGAGTTCAAATATAGAATGAAAACGATAAATCTCTGATAGGGTTACTGAGGGGTTAATCTTACCACTTCCGCCGAAGGGTTCGTTTATTGTTAAACTTAACCCTTCAGCTGAAGTGGTAAGTTTAACCCTTAAGTGCCCCGACTACGGTACTGCGCTTGCGTTTTAGAGCGCACCTTCGGGAAAATTTCTGCGGGTGGTTAGCACCAAATAGTGTCGCAACTACTAAAATACGGTAACCTATCCAAAAATTAGAGCACACTAAAAATAACGAGAAATTTGCCTTAAATAATTTTATTATAATAAAAGCAACGAAACCAGCCAAAACGAAATACAAGATGAACATAAAGAATAAGTATATATAAATATTTATTAACACATAAAGTGTGTGCATCAATATAAGATTGTAATATATTATAAGGCTTTACGGTAGGTGCATGTACGTTAAATAAACTATTCTATAAAGTGTCAATAAACAAAAATCAAACATCAAAATATAAAACATAAAATCGATAAAGAGGAAAAGCTCGTTTCAAGTATAAAATTACACAAGATACAAAATACACAGAAGTTGGAGCAATAAACAATTTTAGAGGAAAACTATATTCGGTACATCTCATACAATAACGATCTAACAAAGTAAAGGCATACAGGCCAGGCGTCACTCTTCGAAAAGTAGGACAAGACAAAATGCGCTGTCTACAAAACCAACAAATCTATTGAAAGCAAAGGACAATCTTTCTAATCTCCATCTCCATTCACACTCCTGCATCAGCGCAGCGCCACTGCAGAACATCCGTCAGATTCCAGTCAGACCTTTTCAAGATCTTCGCAGTTGATGTACATTTGATGAACACGCCAGGGGAAGAGGGGACGCAGAAGGCACAATAAGCATCACATCTAAAAAGAGAATAAGAACGCGTACATATCTAGATAAGATGAAATTAACGAAATTCACTGCTCATTTGAGGATTGAGAAGATGTAAGTAAAACATACCACAGTGGAAAAGGCTACATTCGGCGATGTTCGTATCGAGAAGCAACACTCCATGCCGATTCAGGACAGTGATCCTCCTCGTCTCACGTACTCGATGCAGCGCGTTCTATAAAATAAACCAAAACCAGAATAGAACACAGAACGAAACAGCTGTAATTCGAATAACATGAACAATACAGACCATATTTCAATAATAACATGAATAGATAAAGAGAGTTACACCACAAAGGCAACACATCAATGCTTAACTAGTAAAATATATAGTAATTCACTGGGAAAACACGAAGTTCCAAAAAAAAACTTGAAAAAAAAATGCACGCTGCGGAGGAAAAATGCACTGTTCAGCTTAACCGTTGAGTTTTTCTAGGTGTTACGTAACACTTCCACTCAACACTTATGGGGTTTGCTTACGGGTTCAGTTTACCCAAGTGGTGCACTTAACCCTTCAGTTTCCCAGCCTAGAAAATAGAAAATAGAATATTGTTATTCATCCTCTAACGTGTTTTTTTATCTTATGGACATCCTGTACTGCGATCCTACCCTAGAGCTTCTTTGTTTTGTTTCTATTGTTTTAACCGTATTTTTGATCGCTGGACTAGACTAATCCATTTATCCTTTGAGCCGACTTACGCCAACGCCTGTTTGTTTCGCAAATTTCGCATATAATACTGAAAACGCTTCAAACACTAATAACCTATATAACCTGTTCAGCCTGGAGGGATGTCTGAAGTCTCCGTGGTTGAGAAGGACTTGGAAAATGCACATATAACCGACGGAGGCGAACGCGTCCCAGAAGTAAGTTTGAGCATTTAAAATTTACGGAAGCCTGCGAATTCTAATACATATGAATTCAGCGGTCACGAATTTCGTGCGTAAATGGAGAGTTCTGGAATCTGTCTAGTTTATTGTTATTGACCTGGAAACTTTCTACAAAGAGACGAAAGAGATGTGTGTGCATATTCTTCTCTCAATTATACACCTTTTGGCTCTGGCGATGATGCCTATGAAGCGTTCAATTCTATATTTCTAGGGATGATGTCTGCCTAATTTATGCGCCGATTTATGTTGAGATAAAGTAGGGGAACCTCTATGTTGAGTATGTATATTGCCGTCACCTTGGGAGATTCGAAGTCAGTATGTTTCAGGAAGTAAAGGGCGGTGGTGGTGATTCTGCCTCAAAAGCCCCGTTAAACGATCGAAACCAGAAGCATAACGATGTGGCACCCACTGTGGCACCAACAGCGGCACCCACTGCGGCAACCGCGACCGCTTCAACCACAGTTCGAAGGCTAGTTTTATTGGGGCTAGGCGCGCGATAGCGCGCCTAGCCCTTTTTGGTTCTTCTACGGGGTTTTCCCGGACCTTGGAGCACTTTTCAATTAATAGCACAAAAACTACTGAACCAATCCGTCTCCAATTTTGCAATTCTACTCTGGAATGTATTTACTATAAGCCTGCAAAAATTCAGCCCTTAAAGTCAATTTTGAATATATGTAATAAAAAGGGCCTCTGACGTTATATGTCGGTATATATTTATGTATCCAACCTTCCTCAATTTTGGAGATGGCTGAACGGATCCTTTTGAAATCAAAGGCATTATAGCAAGTCGGCTTGCGGGCATCACGCAAAGCCATCAGAATTTTAAAATATTAATTTCTAAGTATTGATTTTTTGATTTTTATTGCTTTTTGAGCCATTTTCGGTACATTTACGGCCCTAGCGCGCTTCGCAATGAACATTTTGGTCCCAAACTTCGGCAGTAGATAGAAGAAGTGTTGATGAGAATAATTCTCTATGACGGCAACTTTCTCTGATATCGATTTCTTGGACTTTTGGGCCTCTGAAAATTGCACCCGCGTTTTCATGCAAGAAGAAGCCCCGCCCCCTAGGTGGACCCCGCCCCCTTTGACCGCTAGCCCGCCTAATTGAGGGAGCGTCATAGTTAGTGGGTAGGATAAGTTATACTGCATTCAACCACGGAAAATAACTGCTCTATAAAAGCAATACCCTTCCTTGGGTATTATTATTTTTTCGACCGTAATCTATTATTAGGCTTGTAAGCCTAGGGGCTAGGGAAACCCCTTTTGGGCTAGGGCACACGCAGCTCGGGCACACGCAATGTGATGAAAGCTTTGACGTAGGGTTAGTTTTTGAATATGTATGTCAAAGAAAAGACGAAGATTTCAGTACCGATTTATTAACCTTTTTCGCCAACAAAACAACCGACTTTTGAGCAGCATTGCTCTTTCATATCCCTTCCTATGATATAGTCTACTGCAGTGGGATTTGCTGAATATTGTGGAAGAACTAAAGTGGTAAAAGACTGAAATTCTAAGTCGGCGAAGTTGAAAAGATAATTTGTGACTTTTAGTTATGTGCAAGAGGTGAACATTCTGCCAAAGTCACATACATTATCACCACTTTTAGAATACAAGTTTGGAAACCACTTTCTGAATTGAAGGGATAACGTATTCTGAATTCTACATAATCGAATATACATATGGTGGCATATGGCTATTTGCACAGCCTACTCTTTCCGAATTCTTAGTTGGATGCGTAATCTTGCCGACACAGTGGCTACTTGGTGTAACTGGTAGAGTAGGACTCGTAGTAGGTGTATTATGGTTCAAGTTCTGGAAGCGGCGAACTTTTTGCAATGAATCGGGCCAGAATTATTCGACAGTTAACTGCGTTATACATATCAATAAGAGACAAAATTGGATGTTTGTGTATAAGTTTATTGAAAGAAGTGAGTTTCTTAATTTTTATCCCTCAATATACAAAAGGATATTTGCCAAATATCTGCAAAAAGAGGAAAATATTTTATCGTGTAAAAAGTGGACTGTTTTAGGCCCGTGTTTTTGGATCTTCTGCGCGACGTGAGTCAAAAGTATATTGCTAGTGTGTAGTTAGTTAATTACTTACTATGTATATTTAAAAAAATGAGCGGCGACAAAAAGAGACCAATTCAGTTCTGAGCTGCGGCAACAAAACAAAAAGTGATAAATTCATTTCTGAAGAGTAAATAATATTTTATGAAACACCAAATTTTAATTTGCCAATTATTTATTTCTATCCAACGGGGAGCCAAAAATTGCGGCGCTCCCTTGCTGTTTCCCATTGTGGTTAGTTAACTAGTGAACATAAAACTAAGATGTGGAGTGTGGACTATGGAAATAGCCGAACTAGGCAAGGTTGACCATTTAAAAAAAGGAATTAATAATAATAATGGTATTTATGGGGAAGTATTTTTATAGTGTGTGTAGATAATGCATCTTATCAAACTACATCACACTAGCACAAACATATATACATATTTCATAACAGTGCGGGAAACGGTGTCTCTGGCATCGTGTAATATATTTCAAAGGTTTCTGGGTCATTAGCATGGATATTCATTTAGCGGAATGGTTTCTTTTGAGATATACACCACTGCGCCTTTTGTTTAGTATCACTAACAACTATAAGCTGCAAGATGCGACCTTTGCCAGCCGCAATTTGTGGCTCTCCGTTGGATAGAAATAAATAATTGGCAAATTAAAATTTGGTGTTTCATAAAATATTATTTACTCTTCAGAAATGAATTTATCACTTTTTGTTTTGTTGCCGCAGCTCAGAACTGAATTGGTCTCTTTTTGTCGCCGCTCATTTTTTTAAATATACATAGTAAGTAATTAACTAACTACACACTAGCAATATACTTTTGACTCACGTCGCGCAGAAGATCCAAAAACACGGGCCTAAAACAGTCCACTTTTTACACGATAAAATTTAACTATTCATATCCTGAAGTCGTATTCACCAACACACACAGGGAGCCCATCCTGGGCTCACAAGCTCTCTGAATCTTTTCTGCTCTTGCAGTCTCTGCGCACTCTTTAGCTCCCTGGGGAGGACAGGGAGGGCTCGCTGTGTGCTGGTGAATACGGCCTCTGAGCCGGCCCGTTGTCAGTACAAGGTTTATTCAGGGTTTAATTTCGCACATTTGGAGATGGTCGCTTCGTTGAGGTTCGAAACGTAGTTTATCAGTGCTATACTATTCCCTCAAATATATAAATATGCAGTGGCCTCCGGAGATAGGAGAAGGAAGGAGATGCGTATTTTTACACACTTACGCACTAATTTATGCTAGTTATTTAGTCAGGAGAAGGTCGACCGAAAATGGACCCTAGATGACTTTGACGTTGGCCGGCCCCTAGGAAAAGGAAAGGTTAGTTTGGCGATTTCAAAATTGTGGTAGACCGTACGATCGTAAAAATATTTTATTTTCTTGCTGGCTTTTTATGCTACATTTTTAAATTCGCTGGTATGCTGGTAATTATGCATGCAATCTGTAATCTAACTCACATTTAACATATTACCGTGGCTATACTTTATGCAGGGACGCTTTTCAGTACTTTTCTTGTACAGGGTGGTCCAATAGTTTTAAACCCTGGAAGAAATTTTTTCGAAATTGCATAATTTCATGAGTTTTCATTGAAATGATGTAATATTTTCCACCAAGGTTCGTTATACTGTTATCTAAGGTGTTGCGAAGTACCATGTTGATACCTCTTCTGCTCGCCGAATAATGATGTCGGAAAGCGAACATTTCAGCTTGATAAAATTCGTCGTGAGGAACGCGCCTCGGGTATCCTTCTTTCAGACGAGCTTTATTCACGACCCAGCAGGTCTACAGCCACCAAAATCAGCACGTGCTTTTCAAATCGGTCCAGGATGCCAATGGAGACGAAAGAGTCGTACGCCCGGTCGCTATCGTCAGCTGGGCGGCTGTGACGTCGACGGAAACGACATCACGGGTATTTGTGACCAACTGCGTCGAAATGCACAGTCAAAATTATCTACAAAACATGTTGATGATCTCTTTACTTCTACGGAGCCGTAATTATTGCAATGGAATACAGTTAGCCCTCAAACAAGACGCAGCATCATCTCATGAGTCGACGATCGTGTAGGGCCGTTCTCGTGCCCGTGTTTTCTGGATTTGCAGCCATGCGGAATATCAGCAGTATTCGTCAGAACTAAATTCTTCCGACTTTCGCACCTGGTTACACTTGGAGGGGAAGGCCTGCACCTTGTCTCACACAAATTTGACCTCACTGCGTACTGTCCTTCCGAAGTTATGGGCTGAAGTGTCGCCAAATACCTGTGTTCGACGGATGTCTCGTTTAAGAGGCATCTGTAGGACTGTGTGAAGGAATAGGAGGGAGATATTGAAAACTGAATTTGCTCTATGCTACAAAACATTATAACTCGTTGATTAAAACGAATCGCGTGTTCATTGCATCAATATTATTGTTTTGGCGGTTAAAATGCCAGGGTTTAAAACTATTGGACCACCCTGTATAAGCTTTTAAACTCAAACATAGATCAAAAGCCATATAACGGTATACATTATTACACATTATAAGTCGTTAAATGCAGGCGCAAAGCAAAGAAAGCATGTGTACTAGTACTAAAAATACACAGATTTATATTTTCAGTTCGGAAACGTGTTCTTGGCTCGCGAACGCAATTCGAAGTTTGTGATCGCCTTGAAGGTGATGTTTAAGAAGCAATTGCTCAAATGTCAAGTGGCTCATCAGGTAAAACGAGAGGTGGAGATCCAGTATCATTTAAGGTAAGACATTTGATATCATTTAATTTTGTCGTTTTGTGCACTGTTGAAATTTATAGAACCGTCGTGTGTCCATGTCCATCCAGCTTCAAATTGGGCAGGGCTATATCTATTTTGGTTGATCGTTGGTCTTTGCTGGATGTTGCACACCCGCAGTACATAAAAATCTATGATTGGGAGACACGGATACAGGTTGGTGCGTGAAAACACGCACGAGCCACCTCCGGATTGGTTTTGACCACCTCCAAAATGCAATTCGAAATTTTGACCGAAACATGGTGTTTTATTAAAACTGACTATCACTAAGCTAAAGAAACCACCTCCAACCACCTCCATTTACGCACGGAATGTATAATTTATACCCAATGGGATAAGAGAAAAGTATGAAGGAGGTTTTTTTTATTGTGGGCTGTTTTGTTACGCCTTACTCCAGAAATGTTGGATGACGGTAGGTAGGCCCTGGATTCCATCTACTCATTTTCAGACATCCCAACATTCTGCGCCTCTTTGGCTACTTTCATGATGCAGACCGAGTTTACGTTGTCTTGGAATTTGCAGACAAAGGTGAATTGTATGGACTGCTGAAAAAGAAGGGCACGCTGAAGGAGAAAGAAACTGCAAAGTAGGTTTGGTTTGTTTCATTTTCGGTGACTGCTGACCTGACCCCCGAGATTGGGTTTTGTGTTTATTGACTTTCCTCAATCCTTTCATCAATTTCATATCGTAACCCCGCCAAATGCGGACAATCAAGTCCCGGTTGTCACCGTTTTGTTACGTGGACCACCTCCCAAAAAGGGCAGTCAAAGTCCAATCCGTAATGCTTTATATGCAAATTAGTGTAAATCACATCCCAAAATGCTTGAGATGCGGACCGGACAGACAAAGTAGTTAGAGAAATTAACATGAAAGTAGTTTGCTAATCAATATCTACTTATCTACATGATCTGAGTTAGTACTACGACTATTGTGTAATTTGAACCTTCTGTATACTTATTATCGCAAATTATGCAACGTTCACATAAATTAGTTTGAAAATAAGGGTTTATATTCCTTTAGGTATATTCGACAATTGTCGTCCGCGTTGATTTACTGCCACGAAAGGAAGGTAATCCACCGCGACATTAAGCCAGAGAATGTGCTCATCGACAAACACGACAATCTCAAATTGTCGGATTTTGGGTGAGGCTCATTACTTAAAACTTGTAAAATAATCGGTGAATATAAGCATTATAAGCAAATAGCCCCAAATTTAACGGCGAAAGAGTACACATACGAGTCTCTAGCAGCATGGACAGATGCCTAAGTTCAAAACTGATGCTTGAGTTGAAAGGAGAGAAATTTGTAGTTTGTAGTGCACATGCTGTTGCTGTCACTGAGTGATCAATATATTGGATATTTTGTCTTTCGAGGCAGAGTCTAGATGCGTACAGTATTAGTTGGCCAGTAAATTGTTTTTCTGTGGTCGCCTGTGGGTGGAGATCGCGAACGTTTACATAGTTTACAACTATTTTTTTAAAGTGTTCATGATCCAAATTCTACAAGTTGCCCTTATGGCTTCTGCTATTCAAATCCTTCATGTTTAGATGGTCGGTAATGATCGAGGGATCGAATAAGCGAGTTACCGTATGCGGAACATTGGACTATTTGCCGCCTGAGATGATTGAGAATCGGCCGCACGATCATACGGTAGTGAAATTTTAAGAAGCTGCTTTAAATGTGTCATTAGGTATTCAGTCATTAAGCAATTCGATCTTCCTAATGTTCACAAGTTCACATTGTGTCCTTTCTCTGAACTATATTTGAGGAACAACTCATTTCTCTTAGCGTGTGTCATGGTCAGTACTGTTCATTTGGTTTGAAATATGTTTCAAGAATTCGGGGCTTGCTAGCATGGGACACTGAAGAAATCCTTGTATTCTTTTTGAGAATTGTTAATGGGGTTTCCATGTATACGATTCGCATTTGCGAAAATCACAAACGCCTGTCCATGTTCGAATCAGTGTAAATTACAAGGCCCGCAGCGATTTTGGATCTAGTATGCATCTATTTCAAAAGAGTCCGGATCTATTTCATATAGCGCGGGCCTGATGCGGACGATGCGGCACTGTTCCAAATAGCACATTTTCGCTGCATGACAATGTCATATGTGCGGTTCGCATGGGTTGCGGTTGGCAGTTGACATGCATGTAAAATGGATGGGCATTTGACATTTTCGCATGTGCGATTCGCGAACGTGGAAACTCCAAAAAGAAAACACGTTCTAGGTGGACACTTGGGCCGTAGGCGTTCTACTCTTTGAATGCCTTGTGGGTAAACCGCCTTTCGAGATGCAGCTTCAACAGGACACAATGGATAGAATCAAGAGGGGACGATTCCAGGTACACTTTTTGTGTTTTTTTTTTGTTGCTTACTTTAAAGCTGTATAGCGTGCAAGTTAGCATAAATACTTGAAAATTTAGTTGTCCACGATGCGTTTCAAAAACCGGCCGGTATTTCGCTTTAACTGACGACCATATTCAAGTTTACGCTTCAATTTATATCCTGCACTCTTTAGGTTCCTCCGCAAGTGTCTACGGGTGCAAAGGAGCTTATTTGTAAGCTGGTCCAACTCGAGCCAGCCAACCGCATGGATTTGCGCCTCGTGGGTCTTATTTTTTTGTGGAAGTATATTTAGCGTGTACGCATACGTACTTCTTTTTTTCTTATATTGATTGCCATCTTTTATTGAGTTGTAATAGCAATTTGTTGCAGACCTTAACTGTTTGTCTGTGAGGAATTTGTTTGTAATGATCGTCGGTCGAATTTTGCATTTTCTCATTCCTTTTCAGATCGCCTCGAATAACTGGATCAAGGAAATGCAAAAGATTGAAGAAGCTGAAGCTGCTGCTAAGGCTTCTGCCCCTGCCACGCCCACGTCTACATCTAACACTAACACTTGGAGCTCGACCTCGAGTACCAGTACAAACGTGACGGTTAGTTGAAATTCAGGCAACGTGACGACGCTAGCTAACAACGTAACCGTAACGGAAAGCTGTAAATGTTTCTTATCTAAGTTGGATTCAAATCATTCAAGTTGAAATTGTGTGGTTCAACAGTTCAATTTCAGCCTATCGCCAACGCCCCTGCTTCGTCATCTTAGGATATCAGTACGTATGTCACCATTTGGAATTAATCGTACCGTAACTTCGTCTTATTTCTCTTCAATGAGTTTTTTTCGGGCACGGGCTTGATTATTGATCTTCAGCTGTTTGTGAAATGGATCCCGGTTGGTTTTTTTGTTTTTAGTGTTTTCTATTTATTGGCCAGGGAATTGTACGGCTTTGCAGAAGGTGTCGTATAGTTCTCTGGTGAGTAAGTTGTAAGTTGGCTTTTTAGGTTTGAGTTATTAGATTGTATGACTGCCCAAGTTACGGCTTAGCTTACCGTGTTTTCAGTAGTAGGCTGTCTTTATCCGGAATTCGGCTAAAATGCAATTATGAAATTGTGCTTTTTTTTGATTTTCTGATAATTGTTGTTCGTGGAAAGATTTTGTAGAGTTTGCGTTTTGTTCAGCGGAACGTTTCTTTCCTGTCGCTATGTAATTTCATACATGTACATGCAGAGCAGTACTTTTACAATTAAAATTTTACCCCCGTGACTATTTTCGTTTTATACACTGTTTTTACACATGATTCCGCAATCGTTAATTTACTTGTCCGACATTCAAATATACTTTATTTATTTGTACTTGATAAAAGGTTGGGTTAGGATCTAGCCTAATGCCTAATGTCTACAGACAATTTACTCGTCAATTTGAATACTTGATGCTTTTCTGCAGCAATGAAAGTTTGTTGAGTAGCTTATAAGTTTTAACAATCTCTCTTTCTTCCGTTAGCTTAGCTGCAAATCTGTGGTCTGTGTTCGACTTTTCGTAGTACTTGCAGTAAGAAGTAAGACTAAGACCAAGACAGTTTATTGTGTCTTACAAACTTACAATACTGAAATCCGAGTTCCAGAAGTTCAGAACCCAACATCCAACTGCTTGTATTTATTTCTGTGATTTGATTCACTCATCGACTTCTGCGTTTATGTATTGTTGGCCGTGCATGTTTTAATGAAATAAAGAAATCGGCTATAATTTGGTATTCGTTTTTATTTCGGTTGTAGTGTTTTATATATCACTGGATATGTATCTGTTTTTTGGTTATTTGGATATTGCTTACAATTACGGTAGTGTTGTACTGC
Source organism: Pelodera strongyloides (assembly GCA_036852015.1). Lineage (NCBI taxonomy): Eukaryota > Metazoa > Nematoda > Chromadorea > Rhabditida > Rhabditidae > Pelodera > Pelodera strongyloides. Next base: position 51,315 of record JAANDG010000344.1, on the reverse strand, counting down.
GCTATGTGTAGGATATGGTAGAGTATGTAAAGACTAACGACTACGTAAGTTTTCTAATAACGGTTCGTCTGAGATTCAGTGCTGTTTTTGGAGTTTTTCTCGTTGCTTTTGCTTTTCTAGAGATTTTGTTCTTTTCATCACTTTATTCATTACTTTTTTTCTTATTTTTTTCATTTACATAGTTGTACTTTCAGGGTGAAATGCTGGCGCGGAGTTTGTCGAAGTTTTACTCACTTGCTTCATCGTCAAGGTAAGTTGTTCTTTTTTTGTTATATTTTGCGCTTATTCCGTAATTTTAATAGACGTAGAAGAATTTAAATGAGCTATGCTAGTGTTTTGACAACGTAAGCTGTTAGGTTTCAGGCTATACCTAAGACTTTGTAGTGTAATGTATTAACGTTGTTTCGTTACACTCAGACATTTGATTTCTGATCTTTCATATTCCGACAATAGGTTTGAATTACTAATATGCTAGAAGTTAGAACAGCCTTTTTACTAAGAACTATTCGTGGGCAAACATGGATAAACTATTCGTGGGCAAACAACGTAAATAATTCTAATGGACACCGACGTGGGCGTCATATTTTTGAAAGAAAAAGACTTTGTGTTAATTGTATGGAATATTTTTTATCCGACACAGGCGTTATTATTACTAATTATACTTTTGTATTCTTAAAGCGAAATACCGGCCGGTTTTTGAAACGCATCTCAAGTCTCAAGTACTTGCATTCCTATGAATGTGTGCAACGGGTCTAATTGGTGTCTAGTTTTTATTCTAATTTTTTCTTTTTGCTCATTTGCATATGCTGCATAAGAAGAAAGCAGGGGTACTCGATGAGTTTCAAAAACCGGCCGCTATTTCTCTTTAAGTGAGATGATGCTGAAGACGCGCCCAGTAGTGTCGGCAATGAAGCAATTCTCCTCGACACAACCACTCGAGGGCGAGGCTAATGGGGAGAAGACTGACGAGAAGAAGATTGAAGTTGTGTGGAAGGATAGTAAGGGAACGAGGCTGAGTGGTGGGTTGCAATATTGACTATCAATTTTTTATTTGTGTATATTGGTAGTAATGGAGTTTTGATGATAAGAGTGTTAGACCCGGTGTTTAGGTTTTTTCCTCAAACTTCAAATTTGAAAAATTGTTAATAATTACTTTTTCTTATCCGGACTTGGGCAGTCGTGCCTTGATCTTACTTTTCCCGACTATCAATTGGCATTTGGAATTGGAATGCGTATTACAACTGATGATCAGCTTCAGCATGTTATATATGAAATATGAACATATAACTTATTTCTGTTTTCCATAGCGCGACGGCAAGTTTGTCGTATTGCCAACCACACAACGCGGGTTCAGTCCTGCCCGAGTACAATGTTGATCAGATCAGGTTCAGGTTCTGGATACCTCGCGGCTGTGCGATCACAACTTGGAATAGCCGACGATGCGTCCGTATCACTGCCATCTAAGGCACTGGAGGAGTTGGTGAATGAATATGATGCCACCATTGATGAGAGCAAAGATTGGAAGGTTGGTATCGAGAGTATTGTTTTCTTTCCTTGTGTTATTAGACTATAGATTATGTAGGCCACTGTCACATTCGATTATTATTAGGCTTGCCTGCGGGGACATAGATAGTCTACTCTACATACCCAGAATTCGAATTTCCTTTTTCTAATTTCTTACAGTTAGTTTGCGAGCCAATAGTGTGCGACGTGTGCGTGAAGTCCTATTTGGTAGAATTGCAGTTCAGTATCCTTATTTTACTTTCTAGGACAAGTACCAACGGGCGTTGGCTGAGACGGAAAATGTGCGTCGTCGAGGAATGAAGCAAGTTGAGGAGTCGAAGGACTTTGCAATTCAGGGATTCTGTAAGGATCTGTTGGAGGTGGGTTGAATTTTGGGCTTCTGTTGCAACGGTGATGTCATCAAGGTTAACCTGTAATGGGTTCAGCGCATCCCTGATGTGAACTATGTCCCAAGTCCCAGATACATACATGCGTACAGGTTGGTGCGTAAAAACACGCACGAACCACCTCCGGATTGGCTTTGACCACCTCCGGAAGCAATTCCAAGTTTATATAGTTGGGCGAAACATGCTGTTTTATGAAAGTGGTCTATCACTAAGCTAAGCAAACCATCTCCAACCACCTCCATGTACGCACGGATATTATTATACCCTGGATACATAGATACTCTGGCCGGTTGTTCCTTATGAGGAGGGGTTAGGTTAGCGTTAGGGCGTAGCGTAGCGTATTATTTACTGCCCTTTGGACTGACTAATTATAAGGTTTTGGAGGAAGGAGAGTTTCGAGCTTGTCCCTCATGTAATGATAAGGTATCGGAAAATACTACTATATTTTTGGTGCTTACTATATTTTTGGTTTCTTTAGGTCCCTTGCCAGTATGGGATGTTCCGTCTTAGGGTTGCCTTTTGATTATATGTTATTTATGTAATCAATAAACCTTTCTTACTAGTTTTATTATTATTAATTATTATTATTTAGGTAGCTGATATCCTGGACCTGGCCGTGGGCAGTGTCAAGGAAGAGACGTTGAAACAGGGCGGAAAAGAGTTTAAGGATTTGTATGAGGGAGTGGCGATGACGAAAACTGTTCTACATAAGGTTTTATTTATTTATTTGTAGCTCTCTATAAACGCAGCATAACAAGATGGTAGAACTATAAGATGTGTCCAGTATTATATATTTTTTTTATTTTTTTTACGTGTCATTGTCATGGCATGGCTGTATGGTTGCTCAGCTCTACATGATTGATCTTGTTTTGTGCTCGTTGTTTTTAACGACATGTGACCTCTGTTTTGCTGTTCAGGTATTCAAGAAGCACGGACTGAGCGCTGTCAACCCTGAAGGAGCCAAATTTGATCCGAACCTTCACGAGGCAATTGTACAAATTCCCGCTTCTCAGGTAAGGAATTAGGAAATGTTTCTCATTTTTATTTGTGGTGGGGTTGTCATTGCTCGTGCTAAATTAGCGAACGAAGGCAAGTACGAACCACACTTCCGGATGTTATTAGATGACCTTCCCGAGGGCGATTTTGTTTGAATTAAACCTGAAACGTGTCGCTGATTCATCTATATATCTACATACATCGTGTTGAAACTAAGAAGATGCAATCCGTGTTCTTTTTCACTCAACGTTACTTAGCCTATGAACTCTGGCTTTGTTTATTAACGCGCTCTGGCTCTGTTTTCTGTTTAATAACAACCTCCGGCTTTGTTTATTAAAGCGAAATACCAGCTGGTTTTTGAAACACATCGAGTACACCACACCAGCATTCTTATGCAGCTTATGCAATAAAAAATCGAGCTAAATTCGAGCAACTTTGCATACATACGTAAGAATTCAGCTGTCACTGTCCACGGTGCGTTTCAAGATCCGGCCGGTATTTCGCTTTAACCCCATCCATCTGGCCTTTTTTATTATTAAGCGAGTCGATCAGTATTTGTTACTTTGCAGGCGAAGACCGATCCTGGTAATGTGGCTGTGGTAACAAAGATTGGTTACTCGTTGAAGGAGCGACCAATCAGGCCAGCAAAGGTTGGAGTGGCGATTGAAGGTTAAGTTGGGAAGTTAAACTTGAAGTTAGGCTCTTATCTTTTGCCATTTATATTTTATCTAGTGCTCATACAGTCGTTCAGCCAATCTTCATGGTTCGTCGGTTTTTGATTATAGTCGGAATTCTCATTTAAGATGGGGATAGTTTGAAGAATTCCGAAAAAAGTTGGTTCAAGTTGGAAACGCAAGAAAAGTTTAGAGATGAGCCAAAATGAGAGACCTCAAACAGGCACAGCTGAATATCCAGCTTTTCAGCTTTATGCAAATGTTCCATCTTGAACTGAACTTTTCCGGAATTCTTCAAACTTTTCCCAACTCGAACGCGCCTTTATGGTCTTGTTTAGAAGAGTTGCTTTGTTTTCCATACGCGACCGAATACAATTGGTTAGGTATTTACATTTGTACTGTAACAACCATTGCCTGTTTTAATTTTCGGTGATTTATAAGAATTTCTAGTGTCTAGAAAATTAGAAAACTATGGTGTTTTTTTTGTTTGTTTTGTTGATGCTTACGTTGTGATCTTTTTTTTTTCTACTTGTTTTTAGGATGTTCTTCATTATGTGGAATTAGTAGTGAGTTAGTAAAATAGATTAGAAAGTTAGTTGGGTTTGAAAAAAAGAATCTTAGTTAGTTGTTTGAAAATAAAGAATTTTACTGCATTATTTCATTGCACTCTAATATCTAATATCTTTGCAGTTTTGGCTGTTTATATACTTCTTTTTTTCGTATGGATGTACTTATTATATTTATGTACACTTTTCGTCTTTATTTGTGTACTGTTTGGAGTTTTACTATGATTTCCGTTATAGAAAAGATTTATAAATAATGTGTAGTTTTTTTAACAATCGCATGCTTCCAGCTGTTGATGCCTGAACCAACTCCAGCAACTTCCGTTGAGGCTGCCGCTGCGGCTGGAGTTCAAGAATTGCCTAAAGGTATGGGTTTTAATTACTGTTTTATGTTTTTCGTTGTCAGTGATGACGTAGACTTTAGAGTGAGAGTCAGGGTTAGATTCAATCAGCGGGGAACTAACTCTGTGGTGGTTTGAACTTATCACTAGCATATGCATGTGCTGCGCTGGTGGCAAGCGTGTTGTTAATGGTATAACTGTAGAGGTAGAGTAATATAATGCACTTTTAATAATATAATGTTTTTATCATAATTACAAGTGACAACAAAACATGAAATGAACGGAAATAAAGCGAATATACAGAGTATATGATCCAATTAGTCTAAATCAGATTCCGTTGATTTCAGAAGAAAAATTGGAAATTCAATACCGCGGACGGGCTGTTCGGCCAGACGAATGGTTGGAAGCAGCAAGAGAATGTAAATATTTACCAGAGGAGGATATCATTACCCTATGCAATATGTGAGTTATGAAATGAGATGTTTTTGTTGTACCGCACTTTACCATACGGTCCTCGGGCCCTAGGATTTTTGTATGTCTAAGCCAAAATTTTTCTTTACGCACTATCATTACACGTGTTTGTCATCCTTGGATGTTTTAAATGACCTGTTTCATACCTTTCGATTTGACGTACGTGTTGGTCAGTTTTTTTGTATATTTTTTTTAACTTTTTCAGGGCATAAAACTCGTCGGGAACAGCTCAAAACCACCATCCAAAAATATGTAGTGTTTCCGAAACTTGTATTTCTTTATGATACGTTTCTGATTTTCACCATATCTAATATTCTAATCCCGACGGTGGGTGTGGCTACGAGCTCAAGACCATCGTCTAAATTTATGCAATATGCTAATTCGGATGGTGGTTTCGTCGGTCAGAGCGTCGACGAGTTTATGCCATGAACTTTTTAGTTTTTTTTTCAAACGGGTTTTATAGTTTTTCTTTTGCGCAACTTTTGTCTTTGCAGGTTGGCAACTCGTCTGGCGCATCAACCAAATATTGTCGGCGTACAATCGCCGGTTACGATATGTGGTGATATTCATGGACAGTTTTATGATCTACTCGAGTTATTTAGGTATTTATTTAATTTCATTTATTATTATTGTATTTTGTATGAATTTTACAGTCGACAATACTTGTACGGTATCGGTAGGTTTTGATCCCTGGCTGTAGCGAATATTCAATTATTTTTTGTTAGTTTGTGCAGCGAGTACTTTATATTTCTTATCCTAGCTTTTATACAAATGGCAAGTCTTGTGTTATTATGCATACTGGGGTTTCCAAATTTCCAAGTATCCCAAAAAAGGTCCGTGTTTCTGTCGATTGTCAGTACTCAGTACTACCGTTGGTTTGCGCAAAACCCGTATATTTAATGTGAAAATGTTAAAAAAAAAACATTTTCGTGTAGTTCCAAAAGATGCGGGAAATTTTCAGCATACTTTGAAAACCCATTAAGAATTGTACTTAATTACAGGACGGGAGGCCAAATGCCGGATACGAGCTATGTGTTTATGGGAGATTATGTAGATCGAGGACATTTTTCCCTAGAAACCCTCACCTATCTCTTCGTATTGTTGCTCAGGTTGGTGTCTGATCTTCCTCTTCCTTATGATGGGCTTGTTTTTAGTACAAGATACAGAAATGTTCGAAACAAATAGTACCGTTGTAAATTTTATTTTGTCCGCATTTGCGCTGCAACTTGTAGACAACCGAACGAATTGGTTGCATTGTATGTCGAGTTTGAGCTTTGAACGTTCATTCATCGTAGGGGGTTTTAGGTTAGGTTGGGTTTTAGGTTAGGTTAGGTTGGGCTTTCTAGCGAAATAACGACCGGTTTTCGAAACGTTTTTGGGACATGTACATTCGATGTATGTATGACAATTCACATGAGTAATAATCATGCAGTAATTTGGCTCACGCTGTGTGCAAATTACAGTAATTTGCATACAGCGTCTACCATACGTTTAAAACTGGCTCTAATTGCGCGGCTAGCTACGCGCGTCTGCGCGTCCGAGAACGTAGTAGTGAGGTATTGTTATTCAGGTATCCAGACCGAATCGTCTTGTTGCGTGGAAATCATGAGTCCCGTCGGATTTCCTCAGTTTATGGATTTTACGACGAATGCAATCAAAAATATGGTCATACGTTAGTGTGGAGATGGTGCTGTAAGGTTTGTCTTGAACGTTCTCTTTGAAATTCACGCATTTGTGTTGTCTTATGTATCGAGCTTGATCTGTTTTGAGTATGTACTCTACTGTTATTACCTGCGCAGTCGTATTATTGTAGATGGTCTACAATAATACGAATACAATACGTTTATTTTCTGCGTATTCGTGTTATTGTAGAGCTCTAATGAGTACGGCTTTCTTGCATAAACATGCAATGCAAATGCAGAAATATATCGTTGTGTGAAAGTGAGCTTGGTCTAACATAATGTGTGTGAACATGAACAGCGAAGCGAGTACGTATGGGTTTATGATGTGTTCTACTAGTACTACTAATAATACGACTTTCAGGTGTTTGATTTGTTGCCCCTGGCCGCCTTAATAGACGGTCGCACGTTATGTGTACACGGAGGATTGTCGCCGGAAATTCGGTCACTTGATAAAATAGCCTACTTGGATAGGAATAGCGAAATTCCTAGCAAGGTACCTTTATTCAGTTTTTTTAATCGATGAATTGTTGTAGATGAAACTGAGCTTTAAAAGCTGTACACAACACCTGTGCCCAAGTAAGTAAATGGTCCCTAGTAAGTACTTTCGCGTTGTGAAGCGCGGGGTCTTAGGGTTCCCTTTGGTTGACGTTCTTTATTTGTATTGATTGTTAACCAATAAACTGTTATTAATAATTAATTAATGAAGTCCTCGTGAGCGAAATTTTGAACATGTATTAGTTTGGCTGTAAAGCTTGAAGAAAAGTGTGTACCAAGAGTTGAATAGACATAGTAATGTATAAAAAGTGTTTTACCACTTTGTGAGCTGTTCTTCGTCATTTCTTTGTGACGTGATCTATATGACGCATCGTGTAATGTAGGAATAATTAGCATGAGTGTAATCGCGGCCAAGCTACCTCTCCCTGTCTGTATCATAGTTTCCATCAATGTTTATCCATTCTCGATTATGAACCGTTTTATACACGTTGTAGCGAGGGATTAGACATCGTCACTCTAGTGAATTCACATTTTGCTGATTTAAAACGAAATACCGGCCGGTTTTTGAAACACATCGAGTAGACCAGCACCAGCATTCTTATGCAAATGAACATAAATTAGAATAAGAAATCGAGCAACTTGCATAAATACATAAGGATTCAGGTGTCGACGATTCGTTTCAAAAACCAGCCGGTATTTCGCTTTAACGGAGTAACTGATTGTCAGTGAATTTATTATGGAGTGAATAAGCAATAATGGCTACCGGGTTTATAGTGCTCGGCTTGGCAAGTCTATTGGTCTAAGTCCCAAAAATCCTACTTTTTGTGTCATTATCTTCCTCTAATTTGATCTATTTGTTTTTCAAACATGTTATTATATGTCGGCTTTTGTGCACATCACACTGATGTAATAGTAAATAAATAAATTATTATAAACCTTTATTCTAGGGTGCGATGTGTGACTTGATGTGGTCTGATCCCGAAGACGATGAAGAAGGATGGCTGGTGAATCCACGAGGGGCCGGTTGGGTGAGTTGATTAGATTCGACTTTAAGATAAAATAATTGTGTAGATTTGTTAATTAACATATTACTGTATGAATGGGCATATTGTGCAATAGCGTGAGTAAAAGTGTCTAGGAGAATACATTAGGGGTGATCGAGGAAGACTTGGCACATGAACTTAAAGAAGCAAGATTGCATCCGGTTTTTGAAACGTATGATGGACCTGTAAGGTGTTGTCATGTGCGTACTTGACTTTTTGTTGAGTCTCCGGGCGGTGCAGTTTGCAATTTTCGTCTTTCTAGCTATAAGCTATGCCATCTGAGGCCGTATTCACCAACACGCAGTGAGCCCTCCCTAGGTTCTCGAATGCTCTGAATCTCTTCTGCTCTCGCACTCTTTAGCTCCCTGGGGAGGCCAGGGAGGGCTCCCTGCGTGTTGGTGAATACGGCCTCTGAATGTAAGTACGCGGGTCAATGGGTATGTAGTTGCAGCGTGATTTTTTTTAAGCAACTATGTTTAGGTGTTTGGCTACCGCGTCACAAAACAGTTCCTGGACTTCAACGGTCTGTCGTTGATATGTCGATCGCATCAGCTGGTACAAGAGGGATTCAAATACATGTTCAATGACAGTCTATGCACGGTTTGGTCTGGTGAGTTACTTGTTATCGTTATGTTTTTTTTTATATTTGCGACGCTCCTGGTCCCAGTAAGAGGTTTAGAATTAGAATATGAACTTATGAACTATTGCGAAACTGCGCCTTTGGACGCAATTATCTCACATTTGGTTGAATTGCCGAAGTTTGAAATTCGACGATTGACGCGACTGGACCATCTGATCATGGCCCAGTTCTGAAACATCTGCTGTATGTGACTGCATGTGATATAACACTGTTGTGTCTGAAAGAAGAAGCTACCATAATTGTTTGTTTTTCTATTTTATATGACCTTGGTGCCTTGAACGTTTCTATTTAGTTTTTAGTCCATATTTCCATATGTAGACCAGAGACCGTAATTTTCTGTTTATCAACAGTCACTGTTTTATTGTATTGTCGATGTTTTTCAGCGCCGAACTATTGTTACCGCTGCGGTAACGTGGCTGCTGTGCTAGCCATCGACTCTGCTGGCAACAAGGATGTGAAGTACTTTAACGCGGTATCAGATGAAAGCCGTGAGAAACCGGAGAGAATTGTAGCACCCTATTTCTTGTAGTTTGTGAAGAGCATATGTCGCATGTACTTGTATAATTTATATGTTTAATAAGTAGATGCATTAATTGTATTATTCACTCTCCTTTGCGTGATTGCAATGCCTTTTCTACGCGTTTTTGTGAAACCAACACTTTACAATTTCACTTTATTTTTATTTTTGTCCAATCGATTTGTGAAGTTTATAACTCCGAAAGGCGGGTATTATGCAACTTCTTATTGTTTTTGTATCATAGGGGATTTATGTTGCGAATTTACGGCGAAGAAGAAACGAAAGAACCATTCATGTTCCCTTTTTTAATGTGACTTGTGTTGGAAAGGAGCTGCGTTATGGTCGCATGGTTAACATGCAAATTCATACTGTTGCTTTCACAAAGCATTAAATCCTTTCGGAACGCTCCAATCCGAACAATAATTTTGCATGTTTTCCTTTCGGGAAGGGCAACCCGAACGCGCCCTTAATTGAAATTGAATTGAATGTGAACATGAACACTCTCTTACAGACCAAGCGTTTTTTTTGGTTTTTTCTCTGTACTTTTCCAACCCTGTGAGTACATTTGATCTTTTACATTATTCGGTGAATTGCGAAGCTTTGTTTCACCCGACAGTCGTTAATAATTTATATAATTTTTTCTCAGTTATGCTTGCTTTTTTTATAGCAATAAGTAAGCATTTATATTTATATATTCGTTTTTGTTTTATTTATTGTTTATTTCTCACATTCCACTAACCTTAGGTTATGTCACTTTGATTTGTTTTCGTTTTTTTTTCTATGGCCTTTCAGAGTGTGATTTGAGAGGAATGAATAAATTAATATTCACTTTTGATGCGGTTTATTTGTCTCGACGCTTTACCTTGCGGAGTGTGTATTTTGGAAGGTTTTAAGTGTATCTTTTATAATTGCTATGTGAATATTGTTTTTATGTGACAACGGTAGATTTAGGACTAACGGGGAGCTCGGTGGCTCTCAGTCAGTTAGAAGCTTCTCGTTACCGTTTTACTGTGCTTGGTGCGTTTATTTATATTTATTTGCCTTGATCGATATTGGGGTACTGTAGGTTACTTATTACGAAAACCGTAATATTTTCGTTGTTGCTCTGGTCCTTACGTTTCTGCAATCCTTGATAATAGAAGGGCAGGGATCATTCGCCTGTGTAGTGAACCCTTTATAGTCTCGGGAGCGTTACATTAGACTTATTCGAAAAACGTTTCATTTCCATTTCTGTTTTCGGGGTCGCATGGATACCGCACAGCTGCTATTGTTGCAGCTGTCACGCATTTTGTAGACTTTTCATAAATGGACGTTGATGTTGTGATTCACTAAAGTTTGGCAGTTTGTTGTGTTGCCTATTCTTTAACTTAAAATGGGGATACAGTGTTTCGGCAAGGTTAAACTACCTAGATAGATTGGTCCCATTGCATGTTGAAAATGGGATATAAGTGGGCCCTGCCTTGTCCGTGAAAACTTTGGCGTGGACTCTTAGTCTTGTTCATTTATAAACAAAAAATAAACAACATTTCCTCAACGTTTATTTCACGAATACTAGAAATAATATCCCACATAAAAATAGGCACTTTTGGAAAACACAAGGATAGTTTGCGCGGAAAATTCTAGCAGTTGAGGTTGAGAGGGTGTAATATATACGTGTATGTACAAAAAGTGCATTTCTACAGTAGTCTAAGCGTTTGGTTGACTAGTTGGGAAAGGGTGTAATTGCAATTTTCGAATTCGACAGTAATCTAGGCATGAAACGAAATGAAGGATTTCTTTTGTATATAATGATTTCTAAAGGAATGACTTGTATTTGCGAATACGCGCATGAAAAAGTAAAGGTGCAGAAGTCTACCTCTTACTAAAGGAATGCATTGGGGCATAAAACGGATACGTGTTATGGTTAGTTTAATGGTAGGGGAAGAGTAAGGGTACCTATGATCATATACATGAACTCGCATCCGTATATGACCACACGGAGGTTTTTGAAAAGATTTTACGCAACGTTTTATACCCAGGCAATGCAATACACAGTAAGAGGTGGATTCTTTGGCAATGACCGGTATATGAAGTAAATACATTTTCTCATATTAGTTTTTTGGAAGAACATTGTTACGATCTCATTGTGGAAGTATGAAGGAGGGTAATTTCTATACATTTTAACACCACATCACAGATGTCGAGAGAATCAAAACGCTGAAGAAAATAATAAGAGACAGACGACCGATGATAAGTTTCGTTAGTACACCTGTATATATGGGGACGGGGCAATTACACAGGGCAATTACGTGGCACTCGACCTTAGCAACTACTGCATGCAAAATATAGATAGGACCCAATTTGCATACAAAAGGATCCAACAAATTTGCTACAGGTCAAAGGACACTCGAGGCTATCACCGTATTCGGCGGGGCAAAATGTTAGATATTAGCATTGCATTCATTATTAAAGCAGTGGAATTGAAGGATTTGCTGGGAACCCATAGTAATAGAAGATAAGGAAATGAAAGTATTGTCCATAAAATATAAGAAATATAAGGGGAAAATAATTGATTTCCGCCTGGCAGAGGACGAAATCAGCTTTTCATTGTCAGTAGCATTGTAACCGTGGATAATCGCTTGATTAGTGGATACCGGGCGGTGGTGGCTGAGGTCCGTTCTAAATATATTTTGATACATTTGACGCGGACAGTCACTCACTCACCAAATTTGTATTTTGTGAAAATTATGGTTGCAGAATTATGACAGCAGTGGGTTGAAGCAGCGCGGAGGTTTATCGTATATTGGACTTTAGTTTTGAGCTTTGCCAGAATACGTGAACTGAAGAAGTGGATATAATGCGAGAGTGAAACTAAAACTAACCCCATCTGAGCTGGGGCCCGGTTTGCCTGGTGGCTCCACTTGCCGGTTGCGCATCGAATTCGGCCGCATAAAGTACATTCCGAGCGCGATCAGTCCCCACAACATTGTCCACATGACCATACCACCGGCTGGGCCTCCGGGAAGGGTAGAAGGATCACAGTTACCATCGGTGCACTCTGTTTGTGTGTCGCGAAGCTAAAACTAGGTTGTTAAGTTATCGGCATGTGGTATGGGTTTGATCCAAAACCAGGTCATAAATCCTACCAAGTAGGGACTGCAACAGTGCAACATAATCTATCCATGTTGCGCTTACGTGGGGTTTGTTTTATATTGGACGAGATCAGGATCAGGTGAACTTATTAACCAACGCTGTGCTTTACTGCTAATAGTGTAAATGGAAGTAGTGATCAGGCTTATCACTTATTGCGATATAAGGGAACAAATCACTTTAGTTAGAATTTTTTGTGTTATCTAAAGAATATTGCTTCGCTTCCCTTGTATCCCATCCCAATTTGTGTTGCATTATAGTTTTACTGAGGTGGTATCTGTGGCGACTGGTTTTCAATTAATGTAGTAATATATCGGAAAGAAAATCAATTTTATGTATGAGATTCAAACATGGATTGTGGTAATAAAAGTAGCCACATGAAGAGTAAAAATGTGAATTACATAAGCCAAATGGTCAAACCTTAACAACGTTGAAAAGATATTTGCTAGTTTTAATGATTATTTTCACTCAAGTTAAAAATTTGAGCTATGGAAGCCTAGATTTAAAAACAACAGAAAAAAACGTCGCGTTCATAACGTAATTTTACCTTGTGCAGTATAATTTGGTTGGACAGTATGTATTGAATACTTTATTCTTTTTTTTTTTTATGTAGTAACCAAATGAATGAATACACACTTTTCATTAATGGAATTTTCATAAAACGGTATGTATGATAACAGATAACACCAAGGGAAAAAATCACTCACATACGATACGTATAAACAGGACTTTCCAAGCAAATTTACATAAGGAATGTCTTACCAAATTGAGCATCCTGCGCATTGCGGCTTCATGGTCGAAAAAGCAAGCACACGGATCGTCTCCCATGTTTCCTATTTATTCGTTGTAGGTGAAATTCCCACTCTGGAACGAAAAAAATATGAGGCATTTGTGGAAGTGAAGATTATACAATACGGATAAAAACGATGGAGTAGTATCCACCTACGTATGCGGGAATACACAAAATCATACGTTGTTAGTCGAGTCACATGGAGCGAAAACAATTCAACTATGCAAAATATGTACGTGACTGATTAGCATAAGTGATTGTATGGTAATCTAGAACATGCTCATAATGAAGTCGAGAAGGCAGCTGATTAGGGTAGATTTAAATTGCGGAATGTAATGCAATGTAGATTTGAAAGGTAAAGGAAGTAACAAATGGGAAAGGAAATCTATGGAATGGGAATGAGTGTACTGTATCCATATAATATTGTATAACGGTAAAATGCAACATCAAATAAGTATGTAAATCGTGGGAACTGGCACAGACCTTTGTAAACAGCTGATTTCGCGAGTGGGCAATGGGCAGGACGGTATTGGTTCTTTTATGAATCCAATAAACAGAGCGCCGTTGCACGCCTCTAATACACGTCAGCATTAACTCTAACCAATAACGAAGAGCGATATGAGGAATGTAACTGTCATTACATCAGAAAAATAGAAAAAGTGTGTTTCATGATAAGACTAAGATATTCACATCAGCTTGTCATTTAGAACTATGAGTTTAATGCGATTTTACTTTGGATGGTTGAAAGGATTTCAGCTTTAACAATTTAGAAGTATAAGAGGTTGGATGGGTTACTCTTTTATGGGAATTATGAAAGTACATGCACTGAAGTAATCAAGTGTTTTTTGTCCAAATTTATGGGGCGTTTTGTCCTTTGATTTTAGACATGCTGTGGTCGTAAATACCGACTTTACATTCAATCTATGTATATTTTTATGTAGTAACGAACGCTCAGGATCTTGCGGAAAGTCATAAGATTTATAAGATCACATGAACATTGTAGTATTGCCTTGCATAAAATACGAGACGTATAATATTTACTGTACAACATTTACAAGGAAGGTTTACAAGTTTTATAAGAAAAGACTGCTGAATTTTTTATTGGAAACGAAACCATAAAAAAGTCATAGAGCAAAATAGCAGATGTCCGGTTTAATTAGAGCAGCGATTTACTAATCAATGGATAGCACGATAAAGCATAGAACGGCAAAACTCTGCGACTGTGAAGGGAGAGAGAGCTGTTTGATTGAGTTCTCTTCTCTCTATGCCAAGAGCAATAGTCCTCTCGGTCTCCCCGAAGATTACACTATTTTGTCCGGCTTTGTTTAGCACACGTTGGGTTTAGGAATACGCTCGCCGCTAACTTGCAACACGTTACCGTATACCTATGAGCGCGAATTTTAGAATTTTGAATGCGAAATTCGTGTGAGATGATTCCCGCTTAAACATGTTTTGTTAGCTTAACGGCTCGGTGTATACACTACAAAATGATTCAGAGTGTTCGATAGCGAACTTCTTCGGACTATTTGTGAGAAATTGGTCCTCTGCCAAATTTTCCAGTGCCATTTCCTCACTTTGCTTTCGTATATCATAATTGGGTGCTTTCAGATTGGGCCTTGCCGATTGTACTTTCAGTCGGAGTAGCACGTGGTTTTGAAAAGTAGTAGCACACCGAAAAGTAATGCTGAAAAACTGTGTTTTCATGTATTATTTGTAAATATAAGAGTAGATTCCTTATTTTACTGGTAATACATAATGGAATAAAATTTGCATATAATCCATGGGGATTCAGTTGTTGCCCATTTCAAAGCCACGTGCTATACAGCTTTAAACTTGTCATTTGTTGTATTTCAGGATAGTAGGATGTCGTCACAACGTGGAAGGAAGAAAGGTGACGGAAGCGCACTACGGAAACGAATTTTATTCGAATTTTCAAATCGAAAACGAGCACGGGATAAACAGAAGAAGATCATTCAACAGGAACCACCGTGCCACCCATTTCCAATGTGTGGGTATTACGTAAGTGAAGAAGAAGTGTGCAAGTAATGATTGTGCTAATATTACTGGGATTCAGAGGCCGTATTCACCAGTTTCATCAACACACAGGGAGCCCTCCCTAGGCTCACGGTCGCTCTGAATGTCTTCTGCCGTCGCACTTTCTACGCACTCTTTAGCTTCCTGGGGAGGCCAGAGAGGGCTCCCTACGTGTTGGTGAATCCGGTGCTTTGCCGATTTTTGTAGTTCCGGATAATTATATGTAATGTTGTATACCTGAATGTGATCTTTACGTTTAGATAGCAAATGTAATGTCAATCTCTGTGCTGATAATTGTAATTTATTATGCTATTCTATGAAATCTATGCAACCGCAAGGTTGGCGGCTCCAAGGCTAAATGAAGTATACATTTATGCCAAGCCTAAATATAAGCCTTCCTTTGACGCAGCTGGAAAATTGTTTTGTTAAGGTGAACTTGCCCGAAGGTGTTACTCCGTACCGATCACAGAAAATGATGATCGTCAAGATTCTAACCGCGCTCAAGGCGAAACAAAATGTTATGATTGAAAGCCCGACGGGAAGTGGTGAGGGTTTTATATTTTCTGAAGCGACGTTCACTTTTGGCAAGTGTCTAAATCCACAAAAACGAGACTCTACACCTCTACAGTAAACTATTATACATGGCTAGTGCATAACTGAACCGTAATATTTGAAAAGGAAAGATCTAGAATGCATATTTACGATGATGGTCCTCTTTAATTATCGCAGTGTAACCACTTTTATGTTATTGGCAATTGGACTTGGCCTTGGCGGTGTATACAGTATATCGACTGCTCACTCTCTGGGTATAAGTTGGTGCGTAATAACAGGCGCGAACCACCTTATTGTTTTATCAAAGTGGTCCCAGTCCTATCACTAATCTAAACAAAACCATCTCCATTTACGCACGGAAACTATGCCATGCCCCTATTGTTGCGATGTGCTTTCTATGACCTATAGTGTTTATGTCATCGTTTTAGGCAAGACACTGGGACTTTTGGCTTCGACATGTGCCTGGCTATTGAAATACATTGAGGAACGGGCCGAGTCACTCAACAAGTGTGAAGTGCATGGAGATGCTGAACACAGAAAATGTAGGTGAATTCGTGACTGTTGAATTTTTTTGCCTAAAATAGTCTCTTCGTGTCGCGTAGAAAAAGTTGGTGGAAACTGCACCCATTTTTGTTCAAAACCTTAGTCATCAATTTACATGTAGCTATTAACGCACCACTGATGAAGCTCATTGGTTCCGTGATCGGCAAATTCGGAACCTAGTCATTTTTCCATATTCCGCTTTCTGACGGCCAAGTGGCCAAGATTAATGGATACTCTTTGTGTTTCAAGGTGACATTTATTTTGTTTAGTATCTGTTCCACCTGGGGCGAATAGCGGTGTTGAAGTCCCGGAGGAGATCCCTACGCAATCTGACACCATGTCCAGAATACTGAACGCTCGGCCGATACCGAATGACCCGAGCGTATGTTACTTCTATTTTTTTTTGTCTTTTTTTCATTCGTATACTTACATATGTAAATTCTTCGGATGTGATGTGGTTGTGTGTTTGATAGTGTAATAGAGAATCAGGGAACCAATCATACATCAGTTCTTAAAATTACGCATCAATCCGTTTGGCTTTGACCATCTCCTGGGGCTAACTTTGTACATAGAATGAGCATATCACTGACAGATTTTCGACGCTCAACTCAGAACCTCAACATTTACTCTACTCGTTGAAAGTATACCCTGAATGGAATATGGAATACGATGGCCAAACACTTTATTCAATGTATTTGATGTTGAAGTGTCATCAAGCTAAACTTTCAGACTTGTGACGATCTCGACGACTTTGCCATCTCTCCACTGAAGAAACGATGTAGAAGTCAAGAGGACGATGATTGTGTTATTCTGGAATCCAGGTGCTGCTTTATTTGATTATTTGTTTGGTTACATTTGATATCTTTTATTTGATTGTAAAGATCTCGGTTTAGGTACATTATTTTGATCGTGTATGTTTATCTGTTTTATGCTTTATGCTTGGTTTCTACGAACAAAAGGGCGTTTGTGTATGTTTCTCTTTTTGCTATTTATTTTGTTGACCTCGTGCAATCAGTTGGTTTTATGTGATTATATTTGAGACATTGGGCTTGGGCAAGCTGTTCAGGTACTTGTACTTTGAACATATTTCTATATATTTCCGTTTTGTGTAATGGTACTGTACGTTTCCTATATGTTTTGCTGACGTACAATTCTTTAGCTTCGACAATTCGCGATTGAATGTATCGATAGCACGTGATGGTGAGTTATTGACTTGGTTTTGATTTTCTTTTCTTGTGCATTTTCTTATCTTTCGTGTCTGCTTATTCATACATGCATAATTGCGTAGAGAATTGTATGTTTGAGAGTTTTGTGCGACGATGCATAAGAATATGATATTTAATAAGTGAATAAACTTCAGCCGAGTTGGAATTTGAACACGACCTCTCTACTATGTCTACGTCAAGGAGGGCAGCAGTCATCAGTGTAATGGCTCAGACTCAGGACTCCGCAGCGGATAGCGGTTTTGAATCACAGAAGGAAAAGCAGCTGGAGTGTTCTTGCAAACCGTAAGTTATAATTTTGCGCTGAAGAAAGATTGGGAAGCAATCCCCGTGTTGTTTGATGGCACATGGACGGTGTTCACGTACATCATAGCATGGCTACTAATTCACCGAGGAAAGTTGACCGGTGCGCGGCCGCGACCTACACTGGGCCCGAAAAAGGTGGACCCCTTAGACCTCGCCCAGTGGCTCGAGAGACACCGAAAAGGTGGGCGGCTGGTGCTCGTAGTGTGGGCCTGGTGTGCGCGTGGTGTAGGCGGACCAAATCACCACCACAGTTGAAGATCGCCGTACTCAGCCCAGGAATATACCAGGCCCGAAATGGGTGGGCCGCCGTACCTAGGCCCGCCCGTTATTTGTAGGCCGCGCACCCGCCTTTTGGGTTTTGTAGCATATCACCACACCGTTTTGTGTTTGTAGTTTTTTTCAGCTGAGTGGGTTTACTGATACTGACTAATTATGCCGTGAATCGGACCGACGTGTCGTTTGTTTTAGAAAGGTCCGATTGTACTACTGCTCACGGACACACAAGCAAATCACGCAAGTGATCAAGGAATTTGCGAGGCTTTCGTACGGATATAAACTAAAGTAAGACTTTTATTGTTCGCGGCTTTTATCGTTGTATGGAAATATTTTTGCTTGATGGTGATTATGATTTTATTCCGAGTAGAGTGTCTGTAGTAGTGCATGCAGTAAGTCATCAGAGTATTTCATCTTAGTGTGTAACATTCAGTCTCAGTTTTTGAACCCGCTTTTTGGACTTGATCTACTGTAAGACGAAGTCCAAAAGCTGTGATGTCACATTTCGCCTTCGTTAAAACAGAGTACGAATATCACGTTCACATACTAAACTAACATATGAATCTTTGAGGCATACGATTCTCGCCTCGCGTGAACAGTTATGTGTGAACGAAACGGTACGCGGAATGCCAGATATGACCTCGAAATGCAAAGAATTGATTACGGATGAATCGGGGGTAAGTTTTGAATTTTGTTGGGCTTTTGCCGAATATGCGCAATATGACACGACCTTTCACAATGTATGCGATCTTAATGCATAGTAAGAGTAGTTCACCTAATTAGCCCAAATATGCGTTGTAAACCCGATGTTATTACACTTTAAAGTGTTACGATTGTTTCAGCCAGGCTGCCGCTTCAAGAACGCGATGAAGCAGAAATTCAGTCAGAGTGGTCCGAAACAGGCAGGACAGATGCGAGAATTGATTGGACGGGAAGTGTCGACGGTGTGGGATGTGGAGGTGAGTGTCGTCCATTTCATCGGATACCAACAGTAGGCATTTAAAGCGAAATAACAGCCGGTTCTTGAACCTGTGTTTATTACTGCATTCACATCATTATGCAAATGAGCTTTCGAATAAAAAAATCTACCCCAATTTGACCCCACTGATTGTGAGCGTAAATGCAAGAATCCAGTTCCATTTAAAGGGTTTTTGAAACGCATTGTGGACAACTGAATTCTTATGCTAATTTGCTCGAATTTAGCTCGATTTTTATGCTAATTTATGTTCACTTGTATAAGCTGCATAGGAACGCAGGTGCCCATGATGCGTCTCAAGAACCAGCCGCTATTTCGCTTTAATCGTGCAGGGTAATCATGCTTCGTTAATGCACAGGATTTATGAAGTGACGCTATTAGATGTGAGCCCTATTTTAGGACCTGAAATTTGCATTCACCGATGACCGAGAACCCAGTCGGCACAATACACTCTATCTAAAATATAAATGTAACATGTAACATGTTTACTTACCTCATATGCTAGTATTTCAGGATCTGAAAGTGGCACTGACTGAGAATCCAGTCGGCGCGATGTGTCCATATTTCTCCTCGACACGGTTACTTACTGTTGATGCCGATGTGGTTTTTTGCCCGTTTTCTTATCTTATTGGTGGGTTTTTTTCATGAGCTCACTCATGCCCTGAATGCAAACGTAGTTCTAGTTGTACATGAGAAGAAAGCATATCTTAGGGATGAAAGCATATCTTGAGGAATTTGATGGATAGCATATTGAGTTGTACTATACTTGCAAAACTATACGCATTTTTTTCCATCACTAGTTTCAGGTTTATCTATGACTACTTTTGTATTTCTTTTCTATATAGATCCTATTATCCGCGAGTCGTCAGATGTGCATCCTGGGAACAGTATTGTGATTCTCGACGAGGCGCATAATGTGGAAGATTTTAGCAGGTTGGTACTTAGTTGTTTAAAGGAGGAGGCTCACGAGATCTAAGTGTACGATTTTTTTCTTCCTATCTGTAGATGATGACATTTGCCTCCAATAAACATGCCTTATGAAGCAAAAGCTTTTAATTAGAAGGAATAAATCAATATAATGCTTGGAATTTTATCAAAATTCTTGACCGTAGCCTTTGTGTCCCGAGGGTATATGGCTCTTATTGTATGTCTCCCGCGGGTATCTAACTATAGTTGCACCCTTATTTTCTTACCAGTCGTTCGAAGAGCCCTACGGGCTCTTCTCCGACTGGAGGAATCGGCCTGCGGCCGATTGTTACACACTGTTAAAAAAATGAATTTCTACAGAGATAAAAAGAAGTTCATTTACGTTTATGTGGAAACGTATAATTCGGTTCTGGACTTCAGCCTTTTTGCAAATCATGCAAATTTGCTATTGCAATTCTCTTCTATCTCCTATAAGATCTCGTCCCATAAGCTAGCATAGCTCACCAGGTAGAGCGTTGGACTGTGAAGCGAGAGATTGTGTGCTGCTGTGGGTTCGAATCCCGCCAGCGGCAGAGATTTTGTATGTTCTCATTCGATTGTGAATAGAAAATTTTCTTTATGAAAGGATTTCGTTGCGTGCATACAAACAAAAGACCAAGTAAACTCTTCTCCTTTATATAATAAGATTTTGAGACCACCAGATACCCTCGGGACACACAGAATTACAAAGTCTATGGTAAGGAATTTTGATATAATTCTAAGCATTATATTGATTTATTCCTTCTAATTAAAAGTGTGTGCTTCATAAGGCATGTTTATTGGAAGCAAATACCATCATCTATCGATAAGAAGAAAGAAATCGTACACTTAGATCTCGTGCGCCTCCTCCCATATTTGGTTAGAATATTCTGAGGGCAATTTATCTAATGTTGCTAATTGGTCGTCACTAACAATAAGTTTAAGTTTAACACTTATGTGGCATTTTGAATTGTATTTTTCGCTTCAAATAGAACCGCGAGCGAGTTGTACTATGGAATTGTTTATTCATCCCTGTTCCCTAGAAGGCTGCGGTAAGGTAGCGCTCGTTTATATGTTGCGTTTCTTTCACAGGGACGCTGCAACATTTCTCTTTACCGACAAGGAAATTATTGATTCATACGCCTCGTACAATGAAAAATGTGAGTTTTTGCTAATATACTTAGGTCCTTGAGGAGCATGTTCAATTGTTGGCTTGCTTTGCTTTGACATTATTGTAGTTGAGGCGTTTGTACAAAGCACATCGTTGTTTGTGGTATCGATGTTTCTGCTTCTTGGGCTATTGTAAATGATGTACTCTGCGTGTTGGCTCTCTTGATATTTATGTATTTCTGATTCGAAGTCGAAAGTTGTCGCTACTATTTACAGTTTCCATTTCTGTTTACGGACGGTGCTGTTGTTGAAATGTTGTAAGCTAGAGTAATCTGGTAGCTCAAGCTTATATGTGGACCTATGCTCCCTAATTGTAAGTTGGTTGTGGTGATTGCTGATATTGATATACGTTTTCAGACGGTGATTTGGTCCAGCAAATAAGTTCAATTTCCACCGATTCTCGTCGAATGGAGGTGCTTTACCAACAGGAAAAGGAGCGTTATGATGATGTACGAGAGACAGAGGCTGCACTGAAAGCACACCTGGTTTACATGGAGATTGTGAGCTCTTTGTTCTTTTAGAATGTTGGCTTTTGCCTCGGCGAACTTTTTGAACGCATGTGTGATAGAGCGTCCCAGGCTAATTGGAATATAAATGGTTTCTGGGTTCCTGCTGATCGATTAGATAAAACACAACCAAAATGGTGAATAGTGACTTGTATAGTATAGTGCATAGAAGAAAGTGGTATACTGTGGTAGAGTTTTCCATGACAGTCCGCTTGACTTCTAGTAGTGGAGTTTGTGGGAGTTTGGAGTTGCACGCACTCCATAGTCTAAGTTCACCGCCCACCGGCGTGCAATTTCCTGTCTCCGGATTTAATATATTGTGCAAATTTGTAGGGCTCATGCCTGAACTACCTCCCGTTTACACATGGGAATTCCCGGAGGTGGGGTGTTACGAGAAACTCAGCAGAAACGTAGCACAAATGACAATATTCGCCTACAACCTCCGGACTCAACTCACCGGCGAGCTTTATGCTCTGACGCGTACTCTAGTTTATTTCCAGATGCGAGACTATGCGAATAGGATGTACGCTTGGTTGTCGGAGATTGCTGATCCGGCAGTGGAGAAGTTACACCGCCAACCGTATGGGCGAGGGGAGCAGAAGGTTTGAAATTGAAACGTACACTTATATTCCGAGGTTAAGCACTGAGTATGGGTTACAAAAGTCGGCCCTGCCGACTTTCTCACCCTCTTAGAGAAAGCAACCCTGCACAACAAGATACAGACATGACTAATACAATTTATGCATGAAACTAAAATGACGGGCAATGAAAGTGAAATTAAGTTTTAAATCGGTGTCGCGGGTCGGAGCGATCGTCTCCTCCTGTAATTGTAATAGACTTCTCCTCGTTTATTTCGAGGGTTCACTACCTTTATAGGTTACACGCCTTCTAGGATATCGGGCATGTCTGCGGGGTATATTTACGTACGGCCCTCGATGATTTTAGTTTCATTAAGATACGAATAATATTCAGATCGTAAACCTGTATTAAATGGTGTGACTGGAACATTGGGGTTTGGTGGTGTGTCAACGGTTTCATTAATCGCTTCACTTGAATATGGAAATTTACTTTGGTTTTCAGTACCGCGGTAGTAGTTTTAGCATGTGCTTATCCGAAGATTCGTGGTACCGAAAATATCATATTGGTAGTGTTAAACAACTAAGTACATTTATAAACATTTATTTATTATTTATTAAAGTACATTTATTAAAATTTATTTATTATTTATTAAAGTACATTTATTAAAATTTATTTATTATTTATTAAAGTACATTTATTAAAATTTATTACGTAGAAATGTGCGTCTTGTCGTAAGACGTAAGGCTACAGTACTCAGCATATTAATTTTAAAAGAGGAGTTTCAGGCATCGCACAACTGTTCGTACGCCGACTTGTACACGTCTCTCGAGGACCACGGTCTTTTGTTGTTACCGGGGGATCCAAAGACGGAAAAGATATTGGTATGTTACGTTTTGTGAAATACTTGATGTAAAAACTTATTGACTACTTTGTAACTTTGTGTTTGCCAACTTGCACGTTTATATATATCCGTAGATGTGCTTGTGTATGTCTATGTGCACCTATGTGTAATATGTGCACCGCTTATTTTATGGCTACCACTTTATCCTCCCATACAAGTATCAAAAATGTGCCTAGTATAGTAGGCTGGGAATCCGATCCGGATGTTGAGTAACTTTATTGTAGCTCCAATCTGGCCTTATGCACGAACAGTGGGAGCCTCCCAGGTTCTGATTCATTTGTTTCCTCTCTTTCTCTCACCTCCCACTGGGAGGCTGGGAGATCCCGGGCGCGTTCGTGCATACGGCCACAGAGTGGGCGCTTTGGGTCCCGGACACTTGGACGTTTATTTCCAGAAAGCCTATAAGCTAGTGGCTGCAGCCGGGCGTGAGGACGGCGATGAAGAGCAACAGTCAAATTTTCTGCTTGCTTCATCGAAACCCAAAGGAGAAGCGATTGTCTGTGTGGAGAAACTTCTACACTTCATGACCTTTTTCACCCCAACTGATAATAAGACGGCCTATAGGTGAGGGGGTTTTCGTGTCAGTTTTGTAGTGTATGTTCATTTAAAGTACCACGTTGAGATTTGCCATTTGACTAGCCTAAGTGTGCGATATGGTAATGTGTACTACATATCTGTTCGTATTACGGTAATACTTGTATGATGTACTGTATGTACCTGCTGTTGTATACGTAATGGATTGCTGTGAGAACCTAGAGAGTTGGTGTTGTGAAAACGCGCTTTGAAGCTCTCAAAATATTTTGATGCTTTCTACTTCTTGGGAGAATGATGTCTTGACTTGAAGGTATCCAGATTTTTTTTCACAAAATTACTGATGCTTGAATCTCAGGCTCAACGTGACAATCGAGAAGAACTTCTCACGAAATGATGGTGGCTTTGAGCGAGTTATTTCTGGAGCCGGACCGAAGAATGTGGGGTATTCGCAGGTGGGGTATTCTGGTTTGGTATTCATTACATTACATGTACTCTTATCAAATATCTGTCATTAGTAAGCTTAAAAACACAAAACATGCGCTGAACTTGTGGCTACTGAACAACGTTGAACAAGTGCTGAAACGCCACCCATGAGTGGGTTTTCCGAAGCGAAGACGCCACCCTTGACTAGGTTTCCGTTGCGAATAACTTTAGGGCAGTGTAAGTGAGGTAGTAACAGTTTCTAGGTTATCCAGAGAGAGAGAGAGAGAGAGAGAGAATCATCTCGACCCGGCGTTTCCTTCATGTAACCTATTTATTGAGCCATTGCTTTCAGTCGTTCTCCTTTGATGACCGTGGACAACATGACTCTGGAGGAAAGGCAGTGATGGTCGAAGGATATCGTACTACTATTGGATTGTGGTGTATGAGCCCTGCATTGGTGAGTGGTTTTGACATGAGCTCTTTTACTGACTGAGGCCGTATTCACCAAGCAAGACACAGGGAACCTTCCCTATGCTCACGAGCGCCCTGAATCTTCTGATCTCGCACTCTTTAGCTCTCCGGGGAGGCCAGGGAGGTCTCTCTGCGTGTTGATGAATACGGCCTCTAGTGAATATCAGTCAATATCAGCATTTACGTGTAAGTAAAGACCACAGATTCGAAGGCAATAGTAATTGCACTGCAAAGCAAGTCCCATGGTGTGTCACAGATTCAAAGGCAATAGTAATTGCACTGCAAAGCAAGTCCCATGGTGTGTGTTCACATTAACCTGTGCGCACGGTTCCTTGTTAGTAACGGTCCCTTCTTAGTGTGGTCCCTTGTTATTATGATGGTGTCCTTATCGCACCAACATCTTAGGGTACCTTTTGGTTTGCCAGCTAATAGCCACTACCTCAAGTACTTGTCTTCTTTGTCCCTACGATTCGTTGATCCAATAAACATTTCTAATTATTATAACCTGTGCGCGCAGCTCTCCATAGTGGTGTAGTTTGTATGCACCCCCCCCCCCACTACATTAACGTAAGCGTATAGCAGTAACTGGGCGATTTCGAGGTGACTTGGACTCCTACATACGTAGATACTATATTCTTTCGAGAGTTTTTTGTATCTGTGTATGTGTAGAAATAAACCACTATATTTGCAGGCGTTCAACGGTGCGTTGTCAAAGTGTCACAGTGTGGTGCTGGCATCTGGAACCCTCACTCCGGCGGATACTTTTGAATCCGAACTCAAAATGGAATTCAAGTTTAAGATGGAGGGAGATCAGGTGGGTTGGGTTTGAATTAACCGAAACGAGAATCTGAAGTTGGTCGGAATTTCGGAATCTGCACTCTAAAGCGATATAACATCCGGTTTGTGAAGCGTATGTTGAACAACTTTACTGACATCATTGTGTTGTGCTCATTTGTTGTCAAGAATATGACCGATCAATTGGTGTTTGATTTGTTTGAAGTCCCGTCCCGTTACAGATTGTTTTTATAGGTAATTCCATCAGAGCGGATCTTTGCCTGTATTGTGAATAAGGTTGGTTTTCCTTTCGATCAATATAACGTGTTTTGTATTTTTTTTTAGCTTTTCGAGATATGCCTAGTCTTACTAAAAGTTCAGTTCGGCTATATTTTTGGCACCAACTTGAAACATTTCGCTTATTCCGAAACATGATACTTACTTGACCGTTAAGTTAAAATGTATCACGCAAGTGTTATTTTGTTAGTATTTTGTGATTATAGTAATTATGTTCTGCGTGTCCCTGAATTTGATTCCCCTATTTCTGTGTAGGCTTAGGCTTAGGACTTAGGACTTAGGCTTAGGCTTGGCTTAGCTTTTCGGAATTTTGTTATTTTCGGAATCATTCAAAGAGGTTACTTTGAATTGTAGCCGGTTTTACAGGCTCTTCCTTACGAAGAAAAAAAGCGCGACTTCTTCACAATGTTGTTATTTTTACAGGGAAAACGTGGCGAGCGGTTAATTGCCAACTACCAGAACACTTCGGGAAATGACAACACTTTTGTGTCGGGACTTTGTGATATTATTTTGTGAGTTTATGTTTCTGCCTGGAAAAAGGCGTCTCTTTTTTCTAGTTGTGCCATGTTTGCCATGGCCAAAAAGTTATGCGGCACCACCGTGGAGTTACTTATTATTGGTATGTGACAGTTTGGCGTACTGTAGTTATTGTTGAGAGTATTTTTCAAGGTCGTAACTCACAACTTTGTGTTATGCTCTATAACATATACCGTATACCGTCTTTCGACGTGTTTCGGTCACTTAACTTGTATACTCTTCCATTTTTTTTCAATTTTTAATAGTAAAAACTTCAGAACGGTTTGTGAGCGGACCCCCGGTGGAGTACTCGTTTTCTTTCCTTCGTACCGATTAATGGAATCGGTCAGACAGTTTGTTCTTAGTGGAGATGGAAGGATTATTAGGAGAAAGGTATTTTGTTGTCTCACTGTATTTTAAGCGTTACTTTTACATACTTTTCGGTGTATATACTTATACGGTATCTATTGAGCACTGTGTTTTAGTTGTCAGTGTCTGCGTTACAGTATTTTAATAATTGTCGTCTCTTGATTTATTGCCAACTGTATGGTGATGGACAGTTGTGAAGACTAGACCTTCTTTTCGTTAAAGCGAAATACCGGCCGGTTTTTGAAACGCATCTCAAATACTTGCATTCCTATGCATTTATGCAATGGGGGGTCTAATTGGGGTCTAGTTTTTATTCTAATTTTTGCCCATTTGCATATGCTGCATAAGAAAGCAGATGTACGCAATGCGTTTCAAAAACCGGCCGGTATTTCGCTTTAAGTTCATTTGCAGAATATGGTTACAAAATGTATGTACGAGTGAGAGTCTAGAACATAAGTTATACTACTATGATATGCATTCCTACGCAATTTTCGGGTACCGTCCACCTCCCAGGAGCTAAGGTGTATGTTATGACAGTTGATCAGTTACAGTAACTTCCTTTTCCAGCACCTCCTTTCCGAGCCACGCCGCTCCTCCGAACTCAACGCTGTGATGTTGAAGTTTGAAGAGGCGATTCGGAATCCAAAGAAATATGGACATGATTGCACTGGCGCGGTCATATTTGCTGTGTTCCGAGGAAAGGTGGGGGTTTGATTTCGTGCCACAGGAGACAGGACTGTTGCCGATGAAGGTCATGTCGTAGGCATAGTTACTACATAGGAAGTGGGTGAACCCATTTGGTGACTTGTTTTTTTTTTCGTGGCAGTTGTAACGCCAACGCCACGCCAGGACATAAGGTGTTGGCGTGGTAGTTGGTGGCAAATTGGCGTTTCTTTTTATGGAATTGGATTCGATATGAAGATTCCTTTATGCCGGCTGTTATCCTCTACTTGTAAGCTCTATGACTTTACACATTTACACCCGATCTACTGAACTTACGCACTCTACGTTATAACCTGGCACTCTGGCTTTATCGGTTTATCTCTTTTTTCTGTATTTTCTGTATTTTCTGAATTTGATATGTTATTCTTTTTGGTTTTATCATTTCACTGGACGTATCATTTTCTCAAGAGTGCCTTAGCGCGTTAGATATGGGCGGAAAAGGAAAAACATGTGTCTCTGTCTGTCACTTTGCACACCCCATACCTATACTATACACGGAAAAGTAGCATGTTTTTTTTTCGTTTTTCCGCCCTACTCTAACGCGCCTTTATGGCCTTGCTCAAGAGCGTATGATGTTCCTTCGTTTGTTCTTTGGTGAATGCGGGTTTATGAGTTTGAATCCTAAATCCTAACTCCTAAACTTACAATTTCCAGATTTCCGAAGGCATCGACTTTGCCGACGACCTGGCCAGATGTGTGATCTCGGTGGGGATTCCGTTCCCGAATGCATACGATGATTTGGTAGGGATTTGTTGGAGTACTGTAGCTATTGGAGTACTGTAGCTATTTATTGGAGTAATGTAGCTATTTATTGGAGTACTGTAGCTATTTATTGGTGTACTTTAGCTATTTATTGGAGTACTGTAGCTTTAGGAGTACTGTAGCTAATGTAGAGATCTATAGGAGCGTTGTCGTCATTTGGCAGTTTTGGATAATAGCTAGAGGTATTTCGTGGGGGTTTTTATAAGTAGTTTGACGGATACTTATCTTTGTGTGATTATGGTTGAATACTAACTAACTTTGAATTCAAAAGAGCGCCTTGTTCTGTGTTCTGTCCATTTTTGTTACATTTTAGGCGTATTAGAATAAAACTTAATGTAGAAGGTGGAACAGAAGCTGTATTGTTAATATCTTGTACCATTGGTGAGTTTGTCTTCTTTATTTTCTGAGCTTATAGAGTATGTTATTCTGTATTCATTGGATTTAGGTGCTCGAAAAGAAGAAGTACAACAATGAGAACAGCAAGTCGCAGAATCTTTTAACGGGAGACGCGTGGTACACCACGCAGGCCTATAGGGCGTTGAACCAGGCTCTAGGAAGGTTGGTTGTGTAGAGTTTACTTTAATAATGGTTTATTATTTGTTGTGTTTGAGTGTTCGTGCGCGAAAAATCGGCTTATTGAAGAAGGCGTTGCATTGTTCCGTTTGTTGTCCTTCCTCTGTTGGTCGGACGAGGTCATAACATAACACAAACATTTATTACGACAGCAAATGTATCGCGCAAGTTTTGTCAATATAAGGCCATTATCAAAGAATAAATAAATAATAATACAAATGAAACAGGCGAATAAGAGCGCTATAAAAACTAAAACACCTGGCATAAATGTTGTAACAAATTTACAAGGTCGAGGCTGTCGTTGTGGTATTCAGCCCGGAATCCGATTGCGAAATGCGTTTTAAATGTGCAGTGCACCACATCAGAAAATGACCAATGAGGGAAAATATCAATGTTTCATGAATGTGTGAAATGTGGAGCATTCGTTGCATTAATCAGTTGTCTTCGCTCAGTTAACAACGATATATGCTAGATCACGTCCCTCATCTGATCGGGCCGCGGTTTCGTGATTTGTGCGAAACCGTTTGGCACATATTGGGGTTTTCCTTTTTGAAATAATCGGGCGCTCGGTGTTTCCACTTTCCAGTGTAGCTGCTATCGTGTACTATACATTTTTTATGTGCTGATGACACATCTATCATCAGTAGTACCCAGGGGTATTGGTTGGTGCGTTGAAACACGCACGAACCACCTCCGAAAGCAATTAGAAATTTATATATTTGAGTGAAACATGGTGTTTTATTAAAACAACGGTCTACCACTAAGCGAAGGAAACCACCTCCATTTACGCACGGAATTTATACCCTGGTAGTACCCGATGCCTATGACATTTTACCTTATTTATGTTGATATGTAGTCGGTGTTTATAGGTGTCTGCGATAGTGTAGTTACCTTTGATCATTTGGAGACCTTTTGGTAACCATTTGGTGACCATGCCCACTTTTTCCAACGCAATATTTAGCTTTTACATAATATTTCTGTAGATGTCTACGGCATCGTAATGACTGGGGCGCTCTCGTTTTGGTGGACGACCGTCTGATGCCCCAGATGAACCCGAACAACCCGAATCGGATTTCCAAGTGAGTGATTTGAATGTTAAAGCGGTATAACAGCCGCTTGTTGAACGGATTTTGAAAAACTGCGTTCCTCTGCATTATATCCAAATACATTGCTTATGATTGAAAATCGAGGATCGAGGCAACACATAGGCATAGGAATGTATCTGTCCATCGTGTTCCAAAAACCTGTGGTGATGAATGTTGCATGAGCATTCAAGAATCAATTTTTCTTTAGACCATTTTACATATACATATTACCTTACCTTGATTACCTTGACGACTCGTACTTCAGCGTCAGGGCGCGTTCGGGATGTGGAATTCGGAACAAAAAAAACGTTTCAAAAGTAGTTCGGGATGGCCGGTCAGAAATGTAATTATTTTCCACAGTACATATAGCCCGTGGGCACTGAGACCACTTGTATTTAGCTATGCAGAAATATTTGGAGCCAAATGAATGCCTCTGTGCCCAAAGGCTAAATGTACTGTGGAAAACAATTTCATTTCCGACCTGCCATCCCGAACTACTTTTGAAACGTTTTTTTGTTCGGAATTCGGCATCCCGAACG
This sequence comes from Pelodera strongyloides, assembly GCA_036852015.1. Classification (NCBI taxonomy): domain Eukaryota; kingdom Metazoa; phylum Nematoda; class Chromadorea; order Rhabditida; family Rhabditidae; genus Pelodera; species Pelodera strongyloides. The sequence goes on along the minus strand of JAANDG010000344.1, from coordinate 20,990 downwards.
CGCCCTAAAGGTCGGTTTGACAGCTGCGAGTCCCAAATTGCATTCCATTGTACACGATCCCTGCCGAGGCTTTGCCTCGGCAGCTAAATATTGCGGGGTATATGGGTTATTCTATGGGTTACACTGAATAAAACATGTTTTAGGTGGATCCGAAAGCAACTGCGTAACTTCCCATCTTACGCCCAATTTGAGAATGAATACGAGGCATTCGTCGAAAGAATGCAAGCTGAAGCGGCAGATGAAGAGAACAGGTCATCAGTGCCCGTTGGGGAATTGATTACGGCAGACTGAGTACGGTACTTACGGTACTGATTAGACGGTACTTACGGTACTGATTAGACGGTACTTACGGTACTGATTAGGCGGGATACTGTAATTTGTGGGGTTTGGACCCCCGCGCGAGCGCGTAGCTTACTTTAAAAGCCTAAATCCTTCAATAGAGCCCAGCGGGCATATTTATTTTTAATTTCAATTGTAAAGCGATAAATCATAATTGTTGTTGAAATTGTACGTTTACAATTGTTTTTAGATTTGTTTTATTTTCTACACTTCCGGTGTGTAGGGTTTTCTATGAAATACTCTGATAGCTTGTTTATTTGTCTATATGTCTTTTCAAACTTGTTACGGTTTTTGGTGCACTTTAGAACTTGAAGCGATCTCACAATCAGTATGGTACCTCTTCGCACTGGTTTACCTTTACTCTGACTGTTTATCGTTGTTATTATTCATTTAGGGTTCTTTTAAAACTTCCATATTGCTTAAGTAAGTTTAGAATTTACCATCAGTGAACGTTTGGATTATCTGTCTTTATGAATAGTAATAGCACTAGTTTTTTAGGTTTGCATATTTTTGTGAGGCGACAAGATCTATCTAACCTTACCATTTTTTACTTCAATTAGCTGTGACTCATATTGACTCATATTGACTCTGTTGTAATAGATCTCCCATAGAGATAAACCGCAAACCGCGTTATTAACTTTTTTATTTGTTTTAGAGGACAGTGTTTTTGTTATAGCTGTAAACTGCGTGCACGATGCCTGTAATGTTGCTTTATTTTCGCTTTACTGTTATCGATTGAAGACCGGTGATTGTTTGATAGTTTTTATCACATTACGGTGGATTTTCTTTGCTTGCCTTGTTTTGTAATATACGTCTTTTGATTAAATAAATATTAAATGTTTTATTAATGTTGAATGGGATGTCGATTTAGTTTCGGAACGTTTACTTGTTGTGGTGTTTGTTTTCTGTGAGGAGGTATTACGTATTTCTGGTAATCTGATCGAATTAGGACATGCACCAGTGTGGGTACCGTACATTGGTATTCAGTGTGATACTATGAGTTACTGTTGGAAGAATACGATCGTGATATATATGAGAGGCTCCCGGTAGATTGAGCGTTAGAAAGGGGTTTTATCATTAAGGTACTGTTTTATCAAGGGCTGCTTTGTTGTAGGATGTTGCGTGATTGTATTGTCTCATTGATTGGGTTGTTTTATTCCCTTACTTTGTTTAGCAAAGTTGAATTTGTGGTAAAATATGAGCTTTAATGTATTGTCCGCATTTTATATGCGATTTTTAAGTCACGGGTATGGATTTCGAGAATGTAACTTTGGTGGAGAAGTACCGGGACTTTGACTCATCCACGACGGGAACTTTGACAATTGTGGGAGATCGGAGTATTATGATTAAGGATGCGAATAGTCCATCGGAGGTTGGTCGTTTTGTTGATAGGGGACTTCTGGGATTACTGTAGTAGGGTGTAGGGTTACTGTACGTAAGCTGACGACGGTTATTTCGACAGGGATACGGTAGAGGTAGAGACGTAGAAGTAAACAAACACTGATACAATGTATGAAAGAACCCCCGCTAGGTTTTGGTAATGCTTAGTGTGTGTAAGCTGTCAGTGTTTTTTTCTCGACGGTAGGTAGGGTGGGAGGTGTGTTACCACAGCCTAGGGTACAAGGGTGCCTTAGGTTGTTACAGATCAAATTTACATAGACCCAACCCGGGCAAAATCCTCGTATACGATATTGGGTCGAAACGGGGTGTCATGATAACTCATGACTCACTTTGCTTTATAGTTCATAATTTCCTTTGTACATCCTAAATTTATACACTCACTTTTCCTTTATGGTATATCATTGTTTTTTTCAATACTTTATTTGAGTTTACAGATGCATTTTCAAGTGCTTGATTTCTGTCGTCCACTGAGACCGCGCGCCGCGAGTGAGCTGCATCTCCCCAGGTAAAGTGGTTCTTTTTCATGTATGCTTATATGATTAGGCCGTAGGCCCTGAATTATAGAGCTTGATTTAGTGCAGTACTGCTTTAAAGCACTGCTCAGTACAGTAGTTTAAAGCTCGCGGAAGTCCAATATCGAGTTTGCTAACGCTATGGATTGTGTGTATTATATTGCTTGAAGCAAACACGGAAAGGCCGCTCTCCATAGGGGAGGTCCTTAGTAACAAAGTACAATATTCACGTGTAGAGCCTTTTAGCCTTGAAAGGTAATCTTATTATATATATATATATATATATATATATATATATATATATATATATATATATCTATATATATATATATATATATATATATATATATAATAATAATAAAGGACAAGGCAAAGTTCGTATCTTTATTAAATCAATAGTAGATGCTTTCAGATCGCAGCAAAGTGAACTCAGTGACGAGTTGGAGGAGGTTTTGTTGAAGACCGAAACACAGGATGTGGCGTCGACACTTTATATGGTTTTCCAGCAGATGCAGTGGGGTAAGTCTTTGTGTCAGCATTAGCGCGCCTAGCAAGGTGTACGTTACCGTACGTTACATGGCAATAGGATATGTCTAGCGGCGACGCTAACTTCTTTTCGACCTCGTTTCTGTGCATCTAAATATAAGAGTTACGATAAATGGTGCATTTGTAAACAGTGATGAAGCTCCGCGCCATCGCCGCGCGCAAGCAATTGGCGCTTAGTGATGCGGTGCGCGAAGGGTGTTCAGTTTGCGCATCTTGTATGAGATGCAACTGCTGCGCCATGGATGCGCCGTTAGGCATTCGCGTACAAACCGCGTCCTCGCCGCGCACTTAGAGTTGTGTGCCGCCCCGCCGGTGTGGCGGACCACGGGTTTGTGCGCGACGATGGCGCGGAGTTTCTCGTTGAATGCGACTAATTGTTGTGAACGTGAAGAAGTTGTCATTTCAGGCGATCCACCCGTGCGCGTTGTTGATCCCAGCGAGTTCCTGGCAGACATCGATCCCGGAAATGCGATGGATACAAATGGTAAACTTTTGATGATGATGTGATTTATTCCTGAATATATCACGTGCGACGTGCCTTTCAAAAGCCGGCCGGTGTTTCTCCTTAAAGCGAAATGCTAGCCTCTTTGGAAAATATGCATATGATAAGCAAATCCTATGTATCCTATGTTAATTTTGTACGATTGCCGTGGACGATCGTACAAAATTAGCATAGGACACATAGGATTTGCTTATCATATGCAAATTTTCCAAAGGGGCTAGCATTTCGCTTTAAAGGGATAGGCCCATCAAAGTAAACCTATACTTACGATACGTTCATAATGACTATCAAGCATTTTTATTACAATATATACAAACTAAATTTCACATTTATTTGCCATGGAAAACTTTTTTACGATGCGCTCAGCTTAAATGTATACCGTAAAGCCGCAAATATCCTTGTCGTCTATGCAAATTTATCGTGAAATTATAATGCGATTAAAATTTGCATATATAGCTTTGAAATCTGCAGTTTTATGGTATACATATGCGTTGAGCGCATTGGAAAAAAGTTTTCCAGGGCGAATAATGGTGAAATTTAGTTTGTATATATTGTAATAAAAATGCTTGATAGTCATTATGAACGTATCGTAAATATAGGTTTATTTTGATGGGCCTGTCCCTTTAAAGCGGCGTTCTAGTTGGGAAAAAGTTGTGGAATTCCGGAATTCCACCATTCGATATGGGACACCGGAAACGTAAATGTTTTTCCTCTATTTAACCCCAACCGTCGGGGTCAAGCGTCATGTTTGGCGCATGCAGCGGTTAAAAACATAATCCCACAACGATTCCACTACGGTATTTTTGCTTTTCCACGCACGTTTCCGCGTCCGTCTCGAACGGTGGAATTCCGTAATTCCACCAACTTTTCCCCAACTCGAACGCGGCTTAATGTTTCATTGTGGGATTCTGCTGACCACCTTAGGACAAAGTTTCGTGTTCAGATACTGACAATAGCGATATTGTAGTGGAGAACGCGGTGCGCCGAGATCCCTTTGGTGATTATGGAGCGTGAGTTATTGTTGTTTTGTTTACGTTTTTTTGTTTTGTTTACTTTGTTTTGTTTGCGATTGTGCGAACTGGATTGGACATTCATTGGTTGTTGTTTATACAGTGTGCATCACGAAAGTATGTAGGCACTCCTCTAGAATTCTCGAACAAGTTTTTGGTAAAATTTTGAACACGGCTAAATCAAGCATGGCGAAAAACGTTATACCCATACCGTAATATTCATTTTCGTAGGGTTTTTCGGCTCGATTTCTTAGTGTCAATAGTTTCTTCCAAAAAGTTGTCCTAACAAGGTGACTGTCAAATATGGGGGGTGCGAATATACTTTCGTAACGCACTGTACATTAGTTCGGATGTGTATTAGCGTCCGCAGCGTGCGGTTCTGATCCTGATATACAAAAGACGTGTAGATTGTCCCTTATGTTTCGTTTTCCTTTCGCTTTGTCGTGAGCTTAATTTTTTTAGGCATGATGTTTCATTGTGATTATATTCCGGGGAAGCGTGTGTGACTTGAATTGATGTTAGTGCGTAAGTAAATACAGTGGCTGTGGTCTCTTTATCTCTCTCCCTCTATCTCTGTCTGCAACTCCCCTTTACCTCTATACTTTCCACATATTCAGTTGATATAAAGTACGCGTTTCGTGTTTATCCTTCTCGTTTTCAGTACTGGTCCAAGTCTTGACGACGTGCGCCTCCAGACGCGGCCCACTCCGGGGGCACGGAGGGTGGATCCGGTGATTGGTGGAAGAATCGTACCCCCTAGTAGTGTACGGTGAGTCTGCTGTCGGCTTCGGGGGGGGGGGGGGGGGGGGTGTTTGGGTGCCAGATTCTAGGATTAAAGCGGTGTAACAGCCGGTGTTTTAAACGTATGCTGGACGAGGTACTATATGCAGATGAGTAGGGTTTCCTTAGAATATCTTATTATATAAAGGAGAAGAGTTTGTCACGGGTTTGTTTTTATGTGCACAACGAAAGATGTTCATAAAGAAAATTCTTCGATCGAAAGAGCATACAAAATCTTTGCCGCTGGCGAGATTTGAACCCACAGCAGCGCACAACCTCTCGATTCACAGTCAAACGCTCTACCTGTTGAGCTATGCTAGCTTATCACAAGCATAGTACTCTGCCCTACATACAGCACCTTCAATGGCAAATTTGCATGGTAGCGTTAGTCGAGTGGAGATCCAAACTGATTATTATACGTTTCCACAATCAGAGACGTGTGAATGTGTGGGAGGAGAAAGAGACGAGAGTTAACTTTTTACATTGTAGCAATTCTTTTTTAAATCGGGAAACAATCGGCCGAAGGCCGATTCCTCCAGTCGGAGAAGAGCCCGTAGGGCTCTTCGAACGGCTGGTGCACATATATAGGGATTAGACGCATTTGGTTTGATGATATTTCACATCGCCTAGCCTAGCTATAGAAACTGTCATTTACTAAGGGTACTAGTTTCCTGGGCATGAATGAGGGTTTATTTCGAATGTTTTCAATGTGATATTCATATTACATTATTAATTTTATATGGTAGTTTGTGATTTGAATGGTTTCGAATTTAGACGTCACCAACGGGAGCAGGACCGTCTTCGTGAGCAGCTCAACGCGCAGAATAATCAGAATGATCGAGCTGCTCGTTCACCTGCGTCGTTTATTGCACCGGCATCGTTGCCCGCGCCGTTGCCGGTGCAACCAACGATACCGCTAATTGGAGGAGCGGGCGCCGGCCGCTCTGCCTACCCTATGGGCTCGCTCTATTCACCGAGTAGCGCTGGTTTGACATCGCCTGGACAAAGATTGGGATTTCATGGATCGGATATGGTAATGGTAAGTTGATCATAGCTAATTATTGTGAAGTGAATTGGGTACTGTGTGTTGTGGAGGATACGGTATGTTGTTGATTATCAATGTCAGATTCAAGCATTCAAGTACCACTGAACTACTGTAGAAAGTTGAGTTCTGCAATTTATGGAAATTTGTTGAGCTTGCGTGAGAGAATATTAAGTCGGGAGGATGTCGCATACGGTAGAGTAAGATCAGCCGAGTGTAGGAGCGACAACTGGGGTAATAAGGTAGAGAATATTAAAATGATAGTTTGCCTGTGTTTATACTGTATGTTGTGGAATAATGTATGTTGTGGATACGCTATGTTAAAATGATAGTTTGCCTGTGTTTATTTATGCTTCCTAGCAGTTGTTACTCCGTAATTCTAATAATAACGTTGTATGGGTTAACAATCAAGTCATACAAAGGGAAGCCTAAGACCTAAGACCTCAAATGTATGTTGCGAATTCTGAATTTGACAATTGTATTTTATCTGGGTTATTTTCAGTCTAGAGGTCGAGTTGCCCGTAACAGAAGACGAGGAAGAAATCTGCCGACGACAGATATTACTATGGGCAATACTGTGGGGAATACAACGGGAGTCAATGGCCTCAGCGCGGTGACCATGCAAGTTTAGATTGTGATCATATTTTTTATATCAGCTAAAGCCGAGTAACAGCCGGTTTTTGAAACGTATACTGCAAGTTGTACTCCAATGCAGTGTATAAAAAAATATCTGCCCGGTATTGTGTGCAATTTTTTCATTGTAAGTATATTCATTTGCATATGCACGTCAATGCATGTTTCAAAAACCGGCTGTTTGTCGCTGAGAATTTCTCTGAAACTTCACTATTATATTAGAGAATAAACTTCGAGGAGAGATTTCGCAGTCAAGTTGTTTTTATGGATGTAACTTGTTATTATCCATGTAGCCAACGTGTTTTTATGGATGTAACTTGTTATTATCCATGTGTTACTGTAAATCGGGGGGAAGATGACGACTGCGCACTGCGCCACACCCGTCAAACAAGTGAATAAAAAAAAAGATCAGTGAATCTGTGTGCTAAATGCAATGTTTCACAACATACATTTGAGTCCTAGAGGTCGGCGCGCGTAGTATGTGGATGATGTGAAACCCCCCGTTATGTGCCCGATTATTGCCAAAATAACCCCGGTATGTGCCCGATAAAGTCCCTCAAATAATCGGGCACATATCGGGGTTTCCACTTTCCTGTAAGAGATGAGTCTTGTTTGTCGATCTTGAAGGAAAGGGGTATAATCTAAGAAATGGCTGATTTACAAGGACTTAATTATATGTTATGTAAGCTACCGTAGGTTATCAGTGATATATCACCATTTTATCGACGGGAGATGGTTTATTCTTGGATACGTGATTGTTTACCTGATAACGGGGGGTTTATTCGGTCACGGAAGTTTTATTATTCACGCGCGCCCTCGTAAATTTACGCCTAGGCGTTTATCCACCGTTGTTTATGCTATATGCTAATTTACAGCCGGTGCGAGGGAGAATCTTGATGGGTGGGGGGAGATGGTAATATGTAATAAATTATGTATTTTTTTTAATTGTATGCATAATTTCTTGTAATTAATGAAAAATTAACAAATTATATGTATTTTCACTGTTCGAGAAGTTAGTGCCAGTCCGTAGAGGAAAAAATGGAGCGTGCTTTTTTGTTCAGTTTTTATCGTTCCTTCTACCTTACTTAGGGCACTTATCGGACTCTCTAAAAAGGAAGCAAAGATACTAGCCGTATGAAGTAACTTTTACCATTTCAGGCCCAAATTTATACGGTAGCCGTGGTTTCCCTCATTCTAAAAGTAGTATAGCTCTTGTTTTCGTTTTCATCATACTGAGCATCCATTTATGTCCCCATATCTATCGCTAGGTTGTCTTGCGTAATCTGTATCTCTCTAACTAAACATTAACAATTCTCTAACTTAGTTTTAAACAACGGGAGGTGGGAGATACCCAGATACCATGCGCCTGAACTTTAACCCTTGGGGAAAGAAAGTTAGGCTGTCTTGTAATATGTCGTCTAGGTATATGTATCCATTTGCCTATGCTTGTCTGTAAGTCTCTAACTAACTTATTGTTCGTATTAAATAATGGGAGGTAACACACACATTCCCAGATGTTTTGTGATTTTTTTAAAGTGGTTTTCTCATCGTCCCCTATGCCTTGTATATCTATCGCTAGGGTGTCCTGTAATATATCGTCTATGTGTGTATGTATGCTTTTGAATAATCTAAGCATCGAGCTAACCACGGACCTCAGTCAGATTTTAGTCCCAGACCGTAGGGAAAGTATATATTTATTTGTGTGGGTTTTATCGTTCCCTATACCTTATAACATTATAAGTGCCCTCATTTCTATCGCTAGGGTGTCTTGTAATGTATCGTCTATGTGTATATGTATGTATGTTATCACATCATCATAATCTACGTGTCTGGTCGAGAGTTCTCATTAAACGGCAATCACTCATCCCCTGCTCATGGATGTGTATTCACAATATTCGCATATTTTCTCGCCAACTGACAAGATTTGCATGTGCGCGGAACGCAATATCTACGCGTTTGGATTTGCGCAATCGTGTGGTGACAAGGTCGAGGTGGTAGGGTGGGGTATGGATAGAATATGGGTTATGGTAGGTTGGTAGGTATGGGGTATAGGTATGGTAGCTATGGTATAAGTTAGGGCTAACTGTAAAGTTCGGGTTCGGAATGAAAAATCAAACAATAGACGTTGCTTTATCTATGCTTTGGTTTTGCGCAATCGTGTGGTGACAAGGTCGAGGTGGTAGGGTGGGGAGTAGAATCTGGGGTATTGTAGGGTTATGGTAGCTGGTATATTAGAGGCATTGTATACTAGCTAGTAGGTTAGGCTTATGATGGGTATGGTGTTTTAGCTTACGGTAGCTTTGTAAAACAAAGAGAGTGAAAATGTTATGGGCACTGTTGACGTGGAATACATACCGGACAGTGTGCCACTGATTTTATTTCCAGTCATGCTTACGTACACATTTACATAACGAGTCTGTCAGCTGGCAGTCTAGGGGACTATTTTACGTGGCGATTAAATGTAGGAGAGGTAGAGTAACGATTGTAACGAAGCACATTAATTGATTTGATAAAAAATACTAATTTAAGTTATTGTATACTGATTATCTGATTTCAGCGCGTCGGCACTTCAGAGCATTCTCTCTACGCGAAATGATACTGGTGAGAGTTGTTTATGTTTTAGTATTTTTCAATTCCTATCCTTGATGAATGTTCTTTGGGGGCTGTAAGATAATGCATGTATCTCGGCTAACTAGGGTGTAAGTGTAAGTGTTTTTTGGTTTCTTATAAAAGATTGTATCCATACTATACGTATACTTTTGTGGACAACGTTGGTCTACTGTATTATATGTCGAGTGGGGGTGGCATGTATTATTCCGCTTTATAATGATACCTTTCCTTCCGCCCACCTTTATTTTATCTCATCACCTCTTTTGCATGGGTATCACTTATTAATGAAAATTATAAAATTACATTTTGTGTGCATTGCAGGCCCTCCTTCCTGCAACCCACCTCAGGTGACGACAACGATGAAAGAAGCACGCACGGTAACAACTTCGGAAGCGAGTTGCCAGACGGACGATATGCAAATGTGTGGGGAATGCAAGACTGGAAATGGGTTACTGTAGGAATTGATAACTGTAGTTTGGTGTTTGAAGTGGGTTACTGTAGTTTGTTGTTTGATCTCCATACTTACGGTGATCCCCTTTTTTGCGTTTTTCACAAGTTCATTGCGGTTAGTAGTAGTAGTAGTGTTTTATATTTAGTAGCTATTTCCAATATACGCACGCGTAAATGGAAGATAACCATAGCCCAAGATTTTTTTGTCAAGTTGTTGATTATTGCAAAATGTACGAGATGGTAAAGCGCCATAACGGCCGGTTTTTGAAAAGTATGCTTGGACATCTTCTTCATTCCAGCCGACTTGGTGCTATGTGAGCTCGAATTGAGCTCGTTTTTTTATTCTAAGCATACTCATTTGATTTGATGCATGAAAACGGGGTTATTCAAAATCAGCTTCAAAACCCGGATGTTATGCCGCTTTACATTATCTTTGTGTGCCTTCGTCCAAACACATCTTTTTGTGAGGTTTTTTGAGTTGAAAGTCAGACACACTGGAGATATTTGTAATTCCTTATCAATGAGAGGCAGGTTTTCCAATTAGATCAATCAAGCATAATGTGTTAGCTTACTAGAGTATTATCGTTTTGAAACATGTCCTACTTCTTCTACCTTATGTCTTATGTTTCGGTTATTCGTGCCTTATACTTGAATCGTCTAGTGTTCACAATCAGTACAATAATTGGTCTCATGCTTTTTTTGTTCAACTTTGTGTTCTGCCATTACACGTGTGAAATTGCAATCACAAAAGTACCTTGGACGGCTACTAGCTTTTGCTAGCATAATGAAGAATAATGAAGGACGATCACGTATAACTTCATTAAAGCGAAATGCCAGCCGGTTTTTGAAACGCATCGTGAACAGCTGAATTCTTGCCTATTTTGGCTCGAATTTAACTCGATTTTTTTATTCTAATTTATGTTCATTTGCATAAGCTGCATAAAAATCTGGAGTACTCGATGTGTTTCAAAAACCGGCCGGTATTTCGCTTTAGTGAGCTTTGTCTATTCACTTTTTATTGGTCTCGAGTTTTATATTCACGTTCTCCTGATTTTTTGATTCTTTTACTTGGATTCGCATGTATCATGTTTTATATATGATTTTTCTGTGTTTTGGTCCTGTGTGTATAAATTTATTATCAATGCTGGTATTTTTTGTAGTGTATAGTACAGAAGGCAAACGTTTATAAGAAAAACAAAACAAAAAGTTAGACGTGTATATATTGCTGCTGATGGTGTTCCATCTACGCGTACTCGACGATGTAAGTTCACGCCGACCGGCAGAGAGGACGGACGCTAATAGAGTATTTAAGTTTTCGCGCACTTTCGCATGCGAAAGTATCATCCATGTTATTGCAGTTTCTATAGTGGGAAACTACTCGAATTTTACATACAGTAAGAAATTTACATACACCTGCGGCGTGTTTTGCATACACCTAATGTAAAACTGCGCGAAAATGGAAAAGTCAACTTGGATGGTACTTTCGCGGCGAATTCGCGCGAAAGTGTAACACAAATACTCTATAAATTTTGTTACCTGTTATCGGAAATTCTTGGAAGTGTCATATATGGTTTCTAAATTAATAAATTAGAGGGATTGTATTGTTTCTGGTCTACCTGACTCCTCTCAGAACCTCTCCCTCGCTTCACTCCCTACCTTGTACAGCGTTTAGAAGGTAGGTAGATGTCTTCAGATTACAGATTACTCAGACCGCTAATTAGCATGGAGTCGTATACAAGGTTAGACGAGTTGGTGATAAGAGTTAGAGGGGGAGGAGGGAGTGTGGGTGTACGAGAGACTTTGATGGATGTGTACTGTACTTGGTACAAGATCTAGCCAAGGAGATAAGACCGGAGCCGCCTTATGAGGATTACGGGTGCAACTTGTAATTAGCATGTAATGAATTAGCGTAAATATGGGACAGTTGGGTATTTTCAATCAATGCATGGCAAGGAAACTTTCTATCGGAAACTTATTAGGGACCTAACAATATGCCTAATCTAGGGTCTTCTTATTGTGGTAGTTAGATTTATTCTTTAATGTATACATAATACCTCTACCCTATACCCAGAGACTATAAATAAAGTAACGGACTCTTAATCGACATGTTTTAAAGCGGTGTGATATGTGGTTTGCGAAACGTTTTTATGCAAATTCCTGCTCTTATTGGTATTTCCGATATAGAATGAGGAACGTGTGAAAAAATTTGTCTAGCTCAAGTGTCAAAACCACGTGCCTGACCGCTTTAATTACCGAGGTTCTGGTTACATAGGATATGCAAATTCCCACAGGAGCACCCAGCGCTGTGACTCGGATACCGCCCTCGTATCTCCCTTACACCTTTATGGTGGGCCGCTATCAACGCAAATCTAAAATGACCATAATTAGAACGCCGCTATGGATAGACGAACTGAAGGAAAAGTCGTTAGCGAAGGGTTGTTAACGGCAAGTGGAAGCGGAGATTGCATGCCTTTGATACTGGGAAGTAATGGTGTCAGGTAAGATCCTTGCTTTTATTTTATTCGATTGCCTAATAAGGGGGAGGTTTTTGATTTTTTTTACCGAGTCGAGCTGGTACGGTAGGACGCACTTGGTTTCCCCTCAAAAATGAACTTTTATTTTATATTTTATGAGTATCACTGTGCTCACACATGCATCCTTCACACCACACAGATTTAATAAACTAGAATTCAGGGTCCCGTTTACGCATAGTACGGGAATTTTCATGGGATATCAGGGGGAGTTCTGAATAGAGCCTTGCAAGACACAAGGAGATGACAGGAATCGAACTTTCCGACATGTCGGTGACAGCCGATATCTGATCAGCGCCTTAGACCACTCGGCCATATCATGGTTGGTGAATTGCAAACGTGTGGTAATTGCTTCCTCGCCGTTTACTGTCTCTTTCTTGGTAGTTAGCAAGTTAGCACTAGTTTGCATCGAAAATGTCCTTGTTTGTAAATACTCAGGTTTCCTTAGAAAGGCAAGAAAGACAGAGACAAAACACAGAACCACAGTCAGCTTTCATTCGTAATTTACATGTTTCAATAGACAGTGTGTCCATTTTGGGTCCTTGGGTCCTTAGATTATGGACCCAAATCTGTCGGCAATTTGGCTTTAATTGGCTTTAATTAGTTTCGTGTCGGTAAGGGATCTGAAGCCGATACTGTGATGAGATAGAGAGGAGGGAGAGCGAGATGGGGAGAGAAAGCGAGAAAGATAGAGAGAGAGAGATGTAGAGAGAGAGAAAGAAAGAGTAATATGAAGGGAGAGAGAGAGAGAGAGTCCAATTGACAACCGCGGGTGCGTGCATCGCTTAGTAGAGTCAATTAGGCAAATTACACGGATGACCGGATAATTTGACAATAAAAGAAGAGGCGTTATATGGGAAGCTTGAAGAGCGCTTGTTATTGTGGGAAACAATAATATCAAATAAACTATAAACTACAGTAATGACCGATAAACTATATATTACGGTAATGATTGTAGTTTGTAATGCAGGAGCGTAATTGTTCTACTAATTTCAGGTAAATATGCATAGGAACGAAGTTATACATTGTAAATTACGGTTCATGACATTTAAGTATTTATAAGCCATTGATTAGTCTAATCATGAAAGTAACCAAGAATTCCCCTTCTAGTTTTATTTATTCTATGCTCAGTGATAGTCTTCCCACTGATTATTGTATTATCCTAAGAGGTTATTTGGACTACAGTAGCTTACTGATCGTGATAATCAATCTTCCACTGATTATCGTATTATCACAAAAGGGGCGTGGCTCTCCTCTCTCACTGGTTACGGTCACTGTCGATATGCAAGAGGGGGCGGAGTTACCCAGGTGGGCGGGGCTCGTGGGAACTTGTTTTGCCACCCTTTCCCTCATATGATTTCTTAGTGAAATCACGCGGTGATGATTGAAATTAGAAAAATCTAATTTATTTTTTTTATGCTCCTATTTTCGTTTTTGATTGATTATGCATTTTTCTTGATTGGTTATGCATTTTATTTAAAGCGGTGTACAACAGCCGGTTTTTGAAACGTACTTTGAAAGTCTATTCCCATGTAGTGTATGCAAATACTGTGCGATTTTTTACTCTAATTATATTAATTTGCATGCAACATATGTGAATGTCATATGTTTCAAAACCGACTGTTATTTCGCTTTAGCTCTTTAAAATACTCGATATGGTCAACCGGGGGTGTGACTTGATAATTGTGAAACACCTCTTCGCTGTTTGATGTATGGTATTGTATTTGCGTTATGTGATTTTTATCGGCTTAGAGTAGGCAATTAGCTCTTCGGAATACTGATTTTCTCCACGTGAAGTAGTATCTTAACTATCTGCGTATTATGCTCAAGACAAAGAGTATATCCAATTCTTTTTTACAAACATTCTCTACATTTTCCCTTTATACAACACTGTCGAACCCCTTTAGACTCTTAGACTTCAAACTGTCTAGAGGGAATCACGCGGTGATGATTGATATTAGAAAAAACTGCATTTATTGTTTGATATTTTGTCACAAGCACCTCGCAATTAGTTCACTATGTATGAATCTGTCCGCTTTTCTTTATGCTACTTGTTGTTTGGTTTTCTTTCGGGTGCACTTTTTCCCGTGAAACATCTGTAATATGTAGTTCCCGTTCATCTAGATTGTGGTTAGATCGTTGGAAACAAATTTATTAATCAAATTTCGTTCAGAAATGAGCTGTGCGGACACGGACGCCAGCTCATCCGCGGGGAGTTCTCCCGAATTTCGACCTACAAATCGTAAGTCTTATTTATTCAAAGATATGGATACCTAGTTTATTATTGTGAGACGTGTGCGTAATGTTTTAGCGGTTCTATAGGGAAAAGTACGGCAGCTTACTCTCTTACGTTACTTATATTATTTACTTCAAGATAATGCAACTTAGAAGATTATTACGTTTCGCTTTACGCGCAGCTCGGTTCTACGTTTGCCGTACTCTACACATGCTCAATTACTTACGTGTTTTGGGCTGGAGAATGATAGCTGATTTTGCTATAGCTTATTTTTTTGTTTTCTGTCTCTAGGTGCCGATCGTCGAAAACTTCGCTTTTCCATAGAAAATATACTGGATCCCGAATTTGGAACTCCACGACAAGCCAAAGATCAGCTTCAACAAACACCGAGTCCAAATTTCATCTCGCCGAATAAATTTTGTGAGTTCTATGTTTTTAAAGCGAAATACAAGCCGTTTTTTGAAACACGTCGAGTACACCCAGCATTTTTAGCCAGCCTATACAAATGACAATAAATTAGAATAAAAAAATCGAGCTAAATTCGAGCAAATTAGCATAAATAGGTAAGAATTCAGTTGTCCACGACGCGTTTCAAATCGCTCTGACATGCCCTGTCCAACCTAGTCACCCTATGTACCAAGAACCTTGTAATCATATAGATAACTTCTATTTCAGTTTTTGACCCTACCTCCCTGTGCTCGCTGTCTCTATCACCTACACAACCGCTTATACCCTCAATAAGTTCATTGTCGGATCCGAGAACGGTGTATCCGGCATGGGTTTTCTGTACGCGATACTCGGATCGGCCCATTTCAGGTACTGTAGTTTTTTTAAATTTAGGTACTGTATTTTGAATTGGTCGCTACGGATATCGTACCATTTTTCGTGGTCTGGTATTACTGTAGTTTTTCCGGTTTTTACTATGGATACTATTTTCTTGTGAGTTACCATATCACTGTATCTTTTGAAATTTTTACGCTTTATCGCTTTATGTACCCTTCCTATGGCTTTTTTAAACTTCTAGGATACTGTACCCTTTTTAGTTGTAGGGAGCCTAATTTGCAACTATTTTGTAATTACAAAATCAATTTTGATATTACTCCAAAGATATCGCCAAACTAGGAAACTCAAAACTCAAGTTCTGACATTTTCCTCGAATTTCAAATTTTTCCTTCTCTGTGTCTGTAAGTCTGTAGCTAAAAGAATAGTAGTGAAAATTTTATGTGTTCGTTTTATTTTCTATTTCGCGCATAGTTGTCTACCGTATGCATCTATACAAAAGGGTTTGGCGGCGCTTTTCAAACCAATTAATTACTTACATGGCCTTGTATCTTTCTGACACCTGTAAGTGTCCAACGACATAACTATTTATTTAATAGTTTGAACCATTTTTTAAATGCCTCACACACACATGCCTAGTTTACGGACAACTCAAATTCAAACACACATCAACAGGAAAAGTTAGCGGTAATTTGCTTTTGTAGTACGGTATACACTTTCATTATTCATTGTTCGTAACTTCGTTCGTCCGTTCGTTCGAAACGTTCGTAACGTAACGTAAGTTCGTAACGTAAGTTGTTTTCTCGCAGATAAAATCCGAGAACTATACGTTAAGCTAGAGTACTATACGTTAAGCATAAGTGAGGATGGTGGCATATTATGGGCAACTAATTTCCTGAATTCCTGACTATATACCGTAGAATTTTCCCTCAAAAACAGGGGTCTGTTAACTATTCCATCTGACAGTTTCAGTTTGGTGCGAGAGTTTGGTGGAAATTGTCACAAAAAACGTTGCACTTTTGTCACTTTATGTGTGACAAGAGAGCAAATTGAGATCATCTAGATACCGTATAGTATTCGGCAAGACAGACGGTAGATTATGGGGTTTGCAAGTATACTGAAAAATTACCGTATCTTGGAACTACACGAGAATTTTTTTTAATTTTCCATATTATATATGCAGGTTTCGTGCAGAAATACGGTAGTATTGACAGAATCACACCGAATTTTTGGGATACTTGCAAACCCCATTAGCCTAGCACTTGGTTATATTGAGTTTTGTATTATACTATTCTGAGTAGCTTCTTACGAAATTCATACAAGTTATAAACTAGATACAAAATAGTATTGATGGAGTATATAAATTATTTAGGTTGGGATACAATATAGTAAAATTGTGGAATGGGGGTTTTCACAGTATAATTTTTGGAAGGAAATTCGCCAAAACCTTGTTACTCTCTACGGTAATCTAACCAATTCTTAGCTCATGGGAGGTTCAGGGCTAAATTTTATTTTATTCCAAATACTATTCAAATTATCTTACCGTAATTAACAATTAGTAATTAGTACTTATAGTTGGTGGGCGGTTGAGTATACTATGCTAATTGCGAATTTTAATGCTGTAATTAATTGCTCACTAATTGCTTCTTATAGTTGGCGGGCGACAACGACGGCCACGTAAACAAACTTCACCAAGTGAGGAAGAGAAACGACCTCGTACCGCTTTTACACCACAACAGCTGAATATCCTCAAGCAGCAATTCATGGATAACAGGTTTGAAAGTTTACAATTGATAGTTTTTAAAGCGGTGTGACACGTCGTTTTGAAGCCTTACTATGTATTGCATCCAACTTGGGTTCCACTATGTACCAGAGACGCAGAATGCACATTCGTAGAATACATATGAGAATAATGTTGGACAGGTTTGAAAGTCTACAATTGATAATTTTTAAAGGGTATGACGCTCTCTGCACTGCTAGGTTCCTTCTGTGCCTAAAACACAACTGCACAGAACGTTACCGCACTACACGAGAATAATCTTGGTGCACATGTATAGTTGATTGTATTTTATGCGGGCGCATGTAGTGTAGGGTTTATGAAACCGTTTACGTAAACTAAGTGATTGTTCTTTAGATACCTAACGGAGAGACGGAGACAGGAACTTGCCCACGAGCTTGGCCTCAACGAGTCGCAAATTAAAATTTGGTTTCAGGTTGGTTTTGAACATTATTTATGCTAACTTGATCCAGATTTTCGTGTTTATAATGGGCTGGTTCATGTACCAATCGTTAAAGCGATTTACCGGCCGGTTTTTGAAACACTTCTCTCATACGCGTGTACACCAGAATTCTTGTGCAGCTTATGCAAATGAACATAAATTAGAATAAAAAATCGAGCTAAATTCGCGCAAATTAGCATAAATACGTAGGAATTCAGTTGTCCACGATGCGTTTCAAAAACCGTCCGGTATTTCGCTTTAAACCTTATTGCTAGGCACTCACTACCTAATATATTTCACCCAAATGTATTTTCCTTTATTTAAACGTGGAATACTTGTCACTCTCCGTCTAATTGCCCAATTGACAGGGTAATTTGCCACGTCTTTAGCCGTCCACATGGAAAAAACGACCTAATCTGCACACATCTAAATTAGGAATTTGAAATTATCCCCGAGCTTTCGGAGTTACGTAATTTCTTTACTGACAAGTAAGTAAAGGGCGTCTCTATTTACAAATAAGAAGGAAACTTTGGGGCTTGAGGAGGGTTCTTCTTTAGAGTTAGCCTATATAGTTCAAATAAAAAACGACCTAACCCTAACCGTAAGAAGTAAGTAGGGTAGAATATGTAGTCAGATTACAGTGAAGTTTTTTTTGGACAAAGATACACTATTTCGAGTCTTCATTGAAGTGCAACTTATAAGGTTACACTTTTGTAAGCTCCAAACTACTCTACATTTAAAGCTAAAAGCCGGTCGGTTTTTGAAACGCAGCGTGGACAACTGAATTCTTACGTATTTATGCAAATTTGCTCGAATTTAGCTCGATTTTTTTATGGTCATTTGCATAAGCAGCATAAGGATTCTGGTGTACTCGATGTGTTTCAAAAATCGGCCGGTATTTCGCTTTAAGTATGAAAATCTAGAAAACTTACTCCCATCTCGAACCCATAACCTCGCTCAATAATATAAGTAATCGTAATCGTGCGTTTTATAATTGTTGAAAAATCAATTGAAAAGATAACCATCTATTTTCACAGTAAAGAGTGAGAGCAATTAAGATAGCCAATGCGTTGACAAGTTTCTCCATTAGTTTAGGGGGAAGTCTTTGTTTGGAAGTGAAATTATCTCCTGATAATTATGTATCTTGATAATTATTTGATAATTATCTTGATAATTAGCTGCAATTATTGGCTCAGCAAGACCCGCCAGTTCATGTAGGTTTGTAGTGTGGCGTAAGTAGGTGCTGATGCTTTATAAACTTCCATAACATAAACGTACTGTTCTCAGCCACCCCTTGCATGCTCCAGAAGCACAATCACTTCAAGCGGCATAACACGTGGTTTGTGAAATGTATGCTGAACAACTATATGTCCTTGTGTTTTATGGAAATTTCAGTGTTCTTTGTGCTATTCAGCTACAGAATGGAAAACTACTTGCCGCATGGAAATGATGCAGTTGGCCATCAGAGCTTTCACAAACCACGTGTCATACAGCTTTAGTGCTATATTCATGTTTTTCGATGTGTACCTATTCCTATTGAAAAATTATCTCGCTCAAATATCTACCGCCATTCTCACTGTTACCTGGGCGCGCGGCTTCCAGTGCGCGATTTCGCCACGCGATAAAATCGCGAATTCGCCGCGCGCAAAAAGCCCTATCTACGAATTCCGCGTTATTTGTATCTTAATTGGGGTCGGACAAATTTTGGGGGAATCTTAAGATTTCTACCGATCTTCCACTAATTGAGTTCTTTCGTGAGATTGTATTTCATCCGCACTTTGATGGAATGATTTAGATTTAGTCTGTAAAAAGCAGTCAGTGGGGTAAAGTGGAAAAGAGGGGGACCATGATTACTCACTCCAGAAGTTATTTATTAAAGCGAAATGCTGGCCGGTTTTTGAAACGCATCATAAACCTCTCAATTCTGACACATTTATGCAAAGTTGCTCGAATTTAGCTCGATTTTTTATTCTAATTTATGTTCATGTGCATATGCTGCATAAGAATTCGAGTGTACACGATGTGTTCCAAAAACCGGCCGATAGTTCGCTTCAAGTTTATTAATTTTTTTTTCTGAGACAACTCTGGGAATTAGATTCTTGAATAGTTTTAAAGTCTCAATGTTCAATCCTATCGTCGTAGATGAAACTCCTAAATCAACCTGCAAGGGTAGAGATGTCCAGCTACTTTTCACTACAGTACAACTACGAAGAACTACAAAGACTCCTCATTTTTCTGTTTTTGGGTTACGCAAAAGGAAACTGGGTGGTATGTCCTGTCGCTTATCCATGAGCATGAGACGGCCATCGACCGACCCACGACATCTGAATGTCAGCATAAAATTCTTGAACAAGTCTTTTTTTTAAATAGAATGTAATCGACAAACCTCTTTTGATGATGAGAGAAATTACTGTCATTTCTCATTTTGAAACTGCTTTCTTATTTTAGTGAAAAATGTAACCACTATTTTCTTACCTATTCTCTCTTGAGAGAGAGAGAGAGAGAGAGAGAGAGAGAGAGAGAGAGAGAGAGAGAGAGAGAAAGAGAGAGATGGAGAGAACATAGTGAGAGAGGAATTCAAGTGCGCGAAGTTTATTCTTTACACATAGAGAATAGATAAAGATCGCGTTGCACACAAAAATCACCTATTGAACTAAAGCGAAGCGACGGACGGCATTGATTTAACGAGGCAGAAGAGAGGGACTAGTAATCGGTAATAATATCAATTATTATAATTATTATCATTTGCTATATTTTAGTAGACTACCTAATGTTGTGTGGCATGAGAACTTCATGTTTCGCCATAGCAAGCAACTAACACAAGGGCTACGCTCTCCGTATGGGAGACGTTCTTACTATTAGCTAATAAAATATTTTTAGTACTGCTGTTGACTTTGAATTGGACCGGGTGGCCCAATGGCTAGCGCGTTGGCCTCTGAAACAAGTAACCCGAGTTCGACTCGGGCCCTTGGCAATTTTGAATTGTGTAAGGGAGGTCATTCACATTCTAAGCGTAAATTGAACTCTTTACCTGCGCGTGCCGCTTGTCTTGTTCTCATTAATGTTTTTGTAAGTCAGCCCACACTGGGGCCATTGAATTAATGACGGGCATTTGTGAAACCCTTATCGCGAAGTTGTATCGCCGCCCGCGTTTTGTACTTTCGACATCAAATCGAAGTGTGGACAATGGCAATTAAGAAGTTTGTTTGTGGAAGATTACTTGAAAGACGTGTGCAGGAAGATGGAGATCAGTAGTGAGTACTAAAGAGTATGAGGATTTGAATTAGTTGGAAAATGTTGAAGGTTATGCGTGAACTTTATATTTATTCAATAGGGGGTTACAGAGCTTTTGATTTGGTGGTACGGTTTACCCATAGCTGACTTAAAGATACAGGTAAA